>VYZW01048475.1:2960-13539 GCA_013401315.1 Balaeniceps rex | reverse complement strand
TTTTTTTTTTTTAATGTACATCTTTCTCTATTGCTTCCTCACTAGCACTGATAGCTCCAGCTAGTTCATAAATTCCATTGCCGCCTGCTGTCATGTGATGTGGTCATGCAGAAAATATTTCATAGGAAAAAGTGTTAGCTAGCTAGAGGCAGTATTGTCGATCATTACTTGGAACTGCAGCTACTGGTATGTGACTATGTATTCATTTCATGCATTATAACACCTAATGTACATGACAAAATGTTGAATATAAAGTTAATTCACAAACTAGAGTAGCTAGTATTGCTGAAGCTGTATTGAAAATACATATTATTCCTTCTCCTTTTCCAGTGCTTTCTAGCAATTTGAAAATGGTTCAGTTTCAACGTTGCTTAATTTCACCATTTATTTTAGCTTGATTTAGTTCATTAAAGTTTGAAAAATGCTTTGATGTCCTTTTCTGGGAGCTGCCATGCAATTTTACTATTGTCCCTTTATGCTCCAGCAACTGTAGAAATTCATGATGACAAAACCTGCCCTTAACTAAGTTGTACATAGCAAGACTTTAAAAATATTAGAAGGTAATTTAATTGACACTATTCAGAGAGAAACAACAAAAATATAAATAATGTCTTTAAACTATTTTTCATTTCTAAGCAAGTGTGTACGAAGGCTTGTTCAAAGTATATTTTGATTGCTAAGTTTCTGGTCATGACCTAAACCTGCTTCTACTTAGGATGACACCCTTTAGGAATTCAAAAAAGTGACTGTACATGAGAGAAATATTTGAAAATGATCAACTAGAACTTATGCTCTGGTATTCTTATGTCAAAGAAGTTACTTTAAGGAAGACAAACATTACTTGTCTACTGAAGCAGAGAAAGGCAACCTCTATGCCAAGTAGCTACTTGTACGTTAATTTGGTCAATACAAATATTGTATGCAAATACACATATTGTATGCATTTCACTGGAAAAAATATTTCATCTGCTTTTAACTGTTTTGTATAAGAATACAGAGTGCGTTGGATCATGTGAATAGGAGAAAGGATAAAGCAGAATTAAAATGTTAATAACAACTACTAAAACCCAACACTAAATCAGTCTTGGTATCAGTCAGTACTTACCTGTTTTTCACAGGTATTTCCCTAGATTTATAGCTGACTATTACATTCCTATTAACAATCAAATCAAGAGTTTCTTTACTTACAGTAAGGTTTCCTGCCAGCACCACATGAAAATAAGCGTTTTACTAAAGCTTTTGTTGTTTTAGTGGTGCATCATTGTGTAAAAATATATTTTAAGGAGGCAACAGACCCCGCATCAAAATAAGACATGAAATTCAAGTGTACGTGACAAAAAACAGGCAACTTGAAAAATTAGAATGAAAAATTTACTTCATATATAAACATACATATTATTATTATAAACACCAGGAACCAAATGGATAAAAGCTAAGAAATATATGAGGCAGATTATGCATTTGCACAGCAAATTCCTGTTCTAAGAATTTGAACATACCCAGAAAAACAATGAAGCTACTGACGTAGTTGAAAGGGAAAAATACGGTATTGAGCACATAGAAAAGTTATCTACCTCACAAGTATTCTTTTTTCAAATTTCTTCATTCCAAATCAGGAACAAGTAGGTTAGCTTGGCCTTAGACAACCCTGCAATAAGACCAAGGAGGGTAATCTCCTAGTAGAGGAAATAAGTTCTTTTATTCTACCATGGTTTCCACAAGAGCACAAATGTTTCTCATGAGTAGTGAAGACATGCAACAAAGACCCTGCACAACCATTTTCAGTTTGAGGTATGGTCCCATTGTACCCCCAGAACACAATCTTAATGTGGAAGATGATTAGAGAGAATTAAACAAGGTTTGCATGAAATATCAATTCAGCCAGGTCCTGTGCAGCCACAGGAATACCTAGATTAATTATTTCTTCTTCATTCCATATGAATGCCTGTAGTACACTGAGAAACAAAGATAGGATTAAAACCAAACAAAAAAATACTCTGAAGAAATGAACAGTTTCTGTGGAACTCCCTATTTAGAGTAAGAATATTGCTAAGTGACAGCTGTTTAGCTTATGTGATATTCATTATGGATATGATGGGTGAAATTATATAAAAAGTTTTGCACACTTAAACATTCTAATTCCACGATTAAATAACATGAATTTCTCTTTGCTATTTGCCCCATTTATGTTCACCTTCTGTTAACATTCAAGTAATCCACTGATACAGACACAATGTCTGCAGATGGTGAATTTCGAAGTGAACTTGAGGAATCTTGTAGTTCTTTCACAACTTTTCCATTCAGTCTCATCAGAACAATATTACAAACACCTTGGAGCAGAACACTCAAGGATACTTTTGTTGAAAAGATATAAAAATACAGTAAAGATGATAATTTTTAAGATATTATGCACACAGTAAACAAACTTATAACAGCTAAGTTTTCATTATTATGTACGCATGCATATATATACGTTTAGATACAACTTCAAAGAGCCCAACAGCATACTTATATAGTCAAATTAGTATGTTCAATAGGATACTGAGCACACACTACTAATCTGTAACACTAAGCAGTAACGCATTTGCATTTTGTAAAGAGTTTTCATTTAAGTTTGGGTCTAGCAGTTTTGCCAACTACATCTTAAATTAACTTAGAATTTACAAACAGTGTATATATAGATAAAAAACTTGAGATATTCCTGTTTTTCTAAATCGATTTCCTTGAAGTTATTTTTCATACTTACTAGGTCACCTGCTCTACAAAATATGAGCTTAAAATGTCTTATCCCAGTTGGGTTCTAATCTACTACTCATTTATGAGAATAGAAAAGCAGAGTATTTCTGATTTTACGGTTCTTCTGTCTTGGCTAAAATAATTGCACATTAATTTCAAAAGACAACTTTTCTTTGGGTGGAATCAAAAGAAAAGAGAGAATCATATATAAGAAGTTTTCTATTGCTACAAGCAACCAAAAAAAAGCTTAAAATGGGACCTGAGACAAATAAGATTAAAAAGATATTAAGAAATATTAATGACCATAGGTCCTACCTGCATAATTAAAAAAAAAAAATCCCTATCATGTAAATCAATTTAGAGATATCCGTTACTTTTGTCAGATAATAATGAATTAGTAAGAACTGTAATGAAAAATATTCTAATAGGAATTGCTAAAATCAGAAGACAAGGCATAGTTATATGCCTATACATTTATATCATAAATGCCATGTAAACTTCAAATTATGTAAACTTTAATCATGACAAATCTAATTTTTACTGCCTCATTTCAGCAAGACTTTTGATTAAATACTGCATTTAGGAAGTAGAAGTCATTAATAGCCAGTAAATTATTATACATCTTGATATTTATATCTTACAACCTATCTCATGCCTTTCCATGAAGACTTCTTTGACTGCTTATATTTTGTATATCATGACTTCTGGGAACATACAACTATATATGTTCTACCATTTTTATTTTATTTTTCAAATTGTTAAAGAAAGCTTCAGACCAAGAGAGTCTTTACTGCATGTAGAAAATACAGGTAGCGATCTGTTCAACCAAATTAGCTAAGAAGAATGACACGTGCTACTCTTTGATTCTCTGTGTATTAACACTATAAAAAAATAAGACTAGGTGAAAAGCAGAAGGTGGGAAGAATAACTGCCAAACTTTCTGTGAAAAGTTCATATCGAGTTTTTTCAGCTAAATCCAGAGGGATATTTACTGCACAAAAGCTTGCAGATATGTAATCAATACTCCAGTACACTGCCTCCTTGTGATAAATTATTAATAGCTGAGGGAGAGATTGTCTTCTTAAATGTAAATTACTTTAATGATAAAAACATGGTTGAAACATTGATCATCCATGCTCCACTTCGAATTTGAACTACTTGAAAAAAAACCGTCTCTGTTAGGCCTCCAGGGTGAAGGATATTCTGTTTGCCTGCAGTGGTGTTACCTACATCTGTTGGTTGAGTATAAGAGTACTTCTGGGACAAAACAAAGGCCCTTCACAGAGATTATAGATAAAGATAAATGTCTCATTTATTTATATTAGAACAGACTAAAAAAAGCATATGCATATGCATACATTCCCACCTTGAAGGATTCATCAATTCCTTTACCAGAACATGTATCACTGTAAGGAGAGTTCTTAAGAGAGCAGGAAACAAATGAAAAGTACCCTGCAATAATGATTAGCAAAGCTCCTTTTCTGTAGAAACAAAAGGACATACTTTGAGATAGATATATATATATATTTATACACACTCACACTAGTAATGGAGTCTGATTCTTGTCTCCTGTTATCTTCTCCTATTCCTGAATTCAAATGCTTTGATAGCATACTATGATGGGTTAACCTTGGCCAGCAGCCAAACACCCACCCAGTCAGTCAGTCACTCTCCTCCTTAACAAGAAAGGGGAAGAAAATAAGATGGAAAAGCTCATGGGTCGAGATAAAGACAGGGAGATCACTTATCAGTTGCAGTCACAGGCAAAACGGACTCGACTTGGGGAAAGTAAGTTCAATTTATTGCCAATTAAAATAGATTTGGATAGTGACAAAACAACAAAAAAATTAAAACAACACCTCCCCTCACCCCCTTGACAGGCTCAACTTCATTCCTTCATTTCTGACTCCTCTGCCCACCCTGAACAGCACAAGGAGATGGGGAATGGGGGGTTGTGGTTAGTCCTCTCGCTGCTCCTTCCTCCTCACACTTTACCCCTGCTCCAGCATGGGCCCTTCCCATGGCCTGCAGTCCTTCATGGAAAAAAAAAATTTGCTCCTGCATGGTTCTCTATGGGCTGTGGCTCCTGTCAGGAAAACCTGTTTCAGTGTGGGCTCCCCACAGGCCATAGCTCTTTCAGGAAATATCTGCCTGTTCTTGTGTGAGGTCCTCCATGGGCTGCAGTGAAACACCTGCTCCACCGTCGGCTCCCCATGGGCTGCAGGGGAATCTCTGCTCTGGCAGCTGGAGCACATCTTCCCTCTCTTCCTTCTCTGACCTTGGGGTTCGCTGTGTCAGGCTGTGGGGTCAATGCATGCAGCCCCTGACCTCCTCCCACAGAGGCCACCCCTGCAGCTCCCCACTGCCAGCACCTGGATGTGGACACCCGAAACACATATGAATACTCTCCAAGAACTCTTAAGGCTACATGAACAGTGATGGAAAAGCAGTATCATGTTGGGTTTGTTGGGGGGTTTTTGTTTGTTTTTTGGGGTTTTGTTTAGTTTTGGTTTTTTTTTGGGGGGGTGTTTGGTTGGTTGGTTGGATTTTTTTTTCAAGAGAAGATGATACTACAGGGTCACTGAAAATTGTAAAGTCACTGGCGATCAGAAATGTGGAGCTTTATATTACCATTCGGTTCAGTTTGCATGCAGATCTAAAGTGGACATCTGACAGTAACAGTACTATTTTCTTTTACGGTGTAAGTGTAAGAGGACCATGTTTTAAAATGCAATTCTTCTGGGAATACTCCTACGGAATTAACTGTAAGCATGGCGATGAGCCTGTAAAACAGGTGGTTAGAAACTTTGCAGAAGTCTACCTGTACCTGCAACGGAGAAGCAGAAGATCCTGGAAACAAGAATGGCAAATTAACCAGGTGAGTATAACACCTGTTTGTTCCATCAGTGATGTAAAAGCATAGTTTTTATGGTCATAGATCAGATGTACTGTTAAATAGTTACCATTTGTAGCAGAAAGGATTCCTCTGCCAACCTACAGTAACGTCCCAACAACAAACCATTTATCAGACCGCTATTGTTATTACATTGTTAACATTTCCAGAAGACAAAAATCAAGCCTTGGACATTTACAATCTACTCTTACAGTATACCAGTGAGTTCTACATAGTAACACTAGCAAAATTTCACAGGAGACTTGGGAAACTATCCTAAGAACATGTCATAACTCTGACAGACTTACAAACAAACAGTAAATTATTTTTCCCATTGAACTTAGGATCTATCTTCTTCACAACAGCAAGGAAACACAGCAATGGCAAAATAAATAAATCAGCCACAAAAAAGACTGGAAACTGGTTAAGAGTTCAAATTAATCCCACCTTCTTTAAGCAGAGTAAGGAAAATGTTTCCTAAACAAAAGCTAAAAGCTGAGCAGATGATACAAATGATGAAGAAAATGCTGCATCCATGGTAATTCTCACTGCAGAAAGATAAAATCCTACATTGTAGTGAATCAGTATGCTGGGGAAATTCAGTGAGTTTTACTCATATCAAAATAGGCATCTCTCCATCAATGAGTCTACATCATTCAGAACTCAATATAACCTTACCTACATGAACAAAATGAGGATAAATGATTTCATTTGACAGAAATAAAGAATTTTAATTTGAATTTCATGTTAAGGGTCTTGAACTATGTTAAATTACTTAGAAGAAAGTAATTCTATGGTCAATGAGAAGACAGAACAAAATGGCTATGCATGTCATATATGGCTATGTGCCATATAACTCCACATGGACAAAATAAAAATTATCTATAATCAGATACAGAGGGCTAAGGTTCAACAGTTCTACTAGTAGCACATACCAACTCTGAGGAACAAGGTTAAGGGGGAGTGTTCTCCTCCTTTGTGTTGTACAGGACAGTATAGCAAGCCGAAGTTAACCCTGCTTTCTCTGCAGTGGAGAGAATATAGATATTTTCACCCCTTCCAATAGTGATTTCTCCTCATGAAGGGCCCTTTGTAAGCGCCACGCTAATTCTTTGTGATTTTGTTTTGTCTTGCTTTTTAAAACTAAAATTCTGTGCATTGCAACAAGTTAATGTCTTATGCCAATCCTCATGTCTTAATGCATTATTCAAACTGCTTAGAGAAAAGTATATGACAGGCTGATTTAATACATTAACAGTGCCTGTTCAATAGCCCCACTAAAATCACCCTTTTTCACCCAACAGCTTTTTATCTAATTTGTTTTTTTTATTTTATGCTTATGTAAGTAAAATTGAATGAAGTGAATGAACTTGCTGTCAGAAAGTTAAATAAAAACGAAGTACCAGTGGCAGTCATTATTAACAAATTTCATTGTATTTAATTGATTCTGTGAAATTTTGCGAGTTACAACAGCTACTTCATAGTATCACCTAACAGTTATATAGTTCTCCCCAGAGGAGACCCATACACTTAAAAAACCTGAAATACAAATTATGCCTTGTGATACATTTAATTCACCAGTGAAAGAATGTCTTATGAGGGAAATAGGGCAGTTTTAACAGGGCACGGCATCACTACACGTAAACTGAGAAGAGGAGTGAAGAACATCTTTGAAATGTATCCTTTTGATACAATCAGAGACTTCTTACACATGATAAATGTCATATTGGGACACCATGGAAATTAAAAGGCAGGTTATCCCAAACAGCTGGGTTCAGTTCTTCCACTATCATATGACAATAATAACAAACAGCAGCCAAAGCCTCAGTACAAAACAATATGCAAAGTTTAAAATAAAGAGCTTGGTCAATTTTATCCCCCTGAAAATACGACTGTGTAACATGAACACACCATTTAAGGATTACAGTTGTGAGAACACTCATGGAGATGGACCTCCACTGATATTGGAATGGTGTTCATTTTAATATGGAAAATATGGTATCCTTTTCAGGGTAGGTCTTGATTTTAAAAGTATAGAAAGAAAAATGTGACAGAACGTATGTTGTGGTTTACAAGTTATATTACTTTAAAAAGAGTCATGGGATTAGGTGGAAGCCCCCTGCAGAAAAAGAGTGGTCCTTCCTTTCGACACTACCACGTATAGTCACTGGGGAGACGGTTCCCAAGTTCAAAATGGATAGGCACAAGATGACAGCAGGGAACTGGCCACTCAAACAGAGTCAGAAAAAACACAATGATGAGTAGGGAGCAGCCAGAAGGGTCTCTGGGGCAAACAGAGGACTTCACAGGGGCTAAAGGGAACTCGGCAGAGTTTGCTACAACTTAGAAAGTCACCAGCTGAAACCAAGTCTGTAAGCAAGGACCTGCCTCTAAGGACACAGTAGGCAGGAGAAGAATTGTATACAAACCCCTTTTATTTATTACTTATTTGCTTTGAGTCTACTGTTCAAAAACCTAAGTATTCTAGTTTTAGTTCTAATAGAACCTGTCATTTAAAATACGTAAAAAGCCTTTTAGCTTTCTTTGGGGAGTGCTCTATAAGGAGAAGGTCTATTTAAATCCACTTAAAAGATCCAGCTGACTCAGGGTCTCATTATGTAAGTATACAATCATATTACTGACAGCCAAAAAAGAGCAAAATAGAATGGGAAAACCAATCAGCCTGTCATCATTTATTGCAACACTGAGGACATACATGCAGTATCAGAACAAATTAATTAATTCTCAAGTAAGCAGGATTATTTTCAGTCTGATGTATAGATTGTATCTCCAAACGCTAAACATTGTTAAGGTTTTGGTGAATGAAGCAAAGTGAGAATCTTACTTTGCTGTTTCCAACAAAAACAAGCAAAATCCCTCAAAATAGTTATCTGCAGGGTCAGAAATCTGGTTTCAAAAGTGTGCAAGACAAACTGCATTAACCTTCTGGAGATTATCCTAACTCTTCTGACTATTTTATTCATAGATAAAATAAAAAAGGCAAGGATCCCTTTTGGTACAGAAGAGGGAAATTTCACCCTGCCCTGGGGTAGAAAACATATTGCAAAGGTCTGCTGCTAATGTAGTGTAAACCATATTGAAATGTCCTTGAAAAAAGGCTGACTGTTAGATTTCTAGTATTGCTACAAAGCTTCAGAAAAAGAAAAAAGATTCTTGCAACACAGTAACCATTTTGATGAAAGAGTTCATCTTTCTGACTTCAGTTTTATATACCGGCCTATTTTAGTCAGGATTTTTCCAATTTTACATACAGATTTCTTTCTGACAGTTGTCACCACCAAATTAAATGTTTCCTTTCAACATGCACAAGAACTAGATATTTTGCAGTATGTTACATTTCAGTTAAATACAAGCCTAACTTTATCCTTTGGATAAATACCTAGTTCCACACTAATTTAGACTGTCTCCTGAAAGAAGTATTTAACTCTGTTGAATCTGTGGAGGGCATTTTGGCAGAATAGACTGGGATAAAAGTGTGACCTGAGCAGGTGTTATAGCTCAGCCTATCTGCATGTCACTTACAGATGCTACCAAGTAGTTTCTCAGGCTCCATGTTCATGTATAATGCAAGTGCCATACCTGTCAGCTACTAAGGTTAAGTCTCAATATAATCAAGCTACTATCTTCCTGACAAACTCAGTTCATATTTTGTTCTTGCAGTTTCATGCTTGGCCTATTTTACTCTGGAACATACTGCAGCTGGAAGCAAAAAAAACTTTTATAGCCAGAGAAAATCTGTCCTGAGCAGCAAGTTAAGTCTCTGGCTTCATATCTCTAAAAAGTCCCCTAACCTTCCTAAATGATTTTGTGAAGGCAAATGTTGTTTTGGTGTTTTTTTTTTTTCTTTTTTTCTTCCCCCTAGTTTCAGAAGATGGGGAGAAAAAGATATTCTTGCTTACTTACAAAATGACTTTTAAGGCCACAAATGGGAGTTGGAATTCCAATTCATACAGGAATTCTTTCTAAGTTGAAATATGTAGCAAAATTTCTATTCACTGTACTCCCAACTTTTCTTGCAATTTATACTATGACTGGCATAAAGGATATTTGCTATATAAATAATACTTGAAAACTAAAAACAGTTATAGGGTATAAAATTTTAACCATTTGAATAAGTTGAATTTTGTGCTTTATATGTAACAGTAGTCATTTTGCGACTCAGTATAGTGTCTTCTACTGAGAAATCCCAGAGCCAGAATAATACTTTTAAAGCACTTGGCAAGATAGTGGAGCAGGGATTCCCACACCTAACTCTTCCCTAGGGATAGGAATTATTCTTTTCTTCTTAATGGACTGCAAAAATACAGAATATGAAATTTGTCTTCAAAAACTTGCTGAAAATATTATTACGCACATTTGCAAGTACACAATTTTGGGCACAGAAGTCGCAAGTCTTTTAATGTGTAACTCTTTTCGTGTAAAACAGTCTTTCTAAATGGAATGAAACAACTCTGAGAAGTCACTTAGGCTGTCAAACACAGACACCTATTCATGTAACCAGAACTTGCTAGATTACTTATAGAGTATACACCAAGCACAGCACACTTAGAGTACAGAATTATCTGCTGCAACACAGTTCATGTGCATTCAAGCAACAATAAAGGTGAAATAAGAAAATATTGCCAAGATAACAAATGTTTGACACATATAATAAGCTAATATTAAACAAATAGGAGATTTTTTCAGCCAATATGCTTGTCCTATACATATGTATATACATATAAAGACATGTAGTAACTTTTTTTTTAAATGCAGGTCAGGACAAGAGGAGCCTTAACTTTTCATATTGGAATTAAACCAGTATGAGTAAATCCTTTGAACAAAATAGTATAGCTACAGGAAATTCCCTGAAACAATAATTTGTAACTATTTTTCTCTCCATTTCATAAATAATGAATAGTTAAAAAAAACCAACCCACTAGTTATCAC
>VYZW01048455.1:10658-23460 GCA_013401315.1 Balaeniceps rex | reverse complement strand
CAGGGAGGGACTCTCCAATGCAATCTAGTGACAAAACAAATTTCATGTTTAGCCCACCCATCAAACTTCAGGTCACTGTTAGTGATCTATGACAAAGAGAGCCTTCTGCTGCCTTTTCGTTGTTAAAGTTGGCAGTGCAAAACAACATGAAGCATTGCCAGGAGCACAGCAGAAGGGATGGAAAAGAAAATTGTGCACTTGAAAAAATATTCAGATTTGAGCAAGAACATTAGGGTGATGAAAACATGGACAAATAAAAACTGAAGTTTAAGAGGTTGTATGGTAAGTTATCCAGTGTTCCTAAGAGATTCTGCCAGATTACTACCAAAAAAATTAGAAAACACAGCTCCACAACATACCCTTTTAGGGATCTTTTTCTTCCTGGGTGTTAAGGTAAAATAAATCCCTGTGAGGGAAATATCTCAGAGCAGTTAGGGCTGAATTAAGGTACAGATTCACAGTGTGGAACAGCTTGATTGAAAGGAACAGTCCCACTTTGAGGCAGAAACTGGGAACAACTGAACAGTAGAAATAAACAGTCACTTCTCAAGTAAGAAGATGGCGAGTAATGGTGTCCCTTGAATTATTTGAGAAAGAATGGATATTGTCAAATGTTTGCTTAGTTATATGAAAGAAATAGAGGAGTACAGAGTTGGTAATGTTGCTAGAAGAAACAATGTTGTTATGCTAATTGAGATATCTGGAACTCTGGAGGCATCACAAGTGTGTAGAAGACTGGTAAATCAGGGCAGGTTAGCACTTCAGAATAAAACTTTGCTAGCTTGACATTCATTAACAATGTCCCTTGCCAAAAATAAATTCTCAATTGTTAGCAATCATTATCATTAGTTATTCACAGCAGTCAGTCCTCAAAAGTCATATCCTAAATTAGCTGTGAGTTTACAACACCAGGGAGCTATGTCTTACAGTTAGCCTTGATGGCTAACTTAAGTGCTCTTAGTTGGTCCTTGGTGGTCTCAGTTGGTAAAACATATTGCTGTGGCAGATGTCTCCAAGTGCTGTGTTGAACCACACGTACACTGTCACCGTTTTTTTCTCTGTATGCAAGCTGATGTTTGGCTTAGGAGTGCAAAACAACTGTCTTGTTGCTAATTATTCACTGTTGTAAAGAAACAATGGTTATTAGAGAAAGACAAAAGATTTTTGATCTCTTATTAGAGGGAACATTTAAGAGAGGGAACATTTAAGAAAGGAGTTGCTCCTTGAGATACCACAAATTACAGTTGAACTGAGATTTGTGAACGAGATGATCTAAATGTTGTTAGATTGCCTGTTCCACAAATGTTGTAGGTATAAATGTAAAACAAGGTACATCTAGAATGTGCCACACTGGAATCACTGATATCCTTTCTATCAGGCCAGTAACCTGAAAATCCCAGGACAACTTCCACTGACTTACCAAAGGCTGAAGAGAATGGAGTAATGGTACCAGGGTCAGTTGTTCTGTTAGGGAAAAGGATAGATGAAATGTAATGTAGTTTTCTTATTTTCAAAGATTCATTCTTAAGGCGATAAAGCTAAATGCTTCAGTTACTCTAACTTGGAAGGTATAAATCATGCATATATTGATCGTAAAATAGTTGATATAAGCAGGTTATAGACATTTGATATGGCTGACCCATATCAAGGTATATCTGAAACAGTGCTCACTGCATACGCCTATAATTTCTTTTGATCTCCCTTTCTGGAGAGTATTACAGGTTTTGGAGCTCCTCATCTGACATTAGCTTTGACTTCTACCATTTCACAAGTGTCTTTTTTTCTTAAACAAACGTATTTGCAGGGCAAATGGGTATTTGTCATTCTTTGCATTTATTTGCTCCTTTGAGCTGTTTTTTTTTCTCTTTTTTTGTAGGATTAAACATCTTAGTGCATTACAATAACCTCATTTGTACTTCTGTGACATCTTGGAATACTTAGTGGGAAGGTTTCAAGCCCTTGCTCATGCTGGATAGTGTTAAAAGGCAATGACTCTAGTTCAAAACTGACAACTAGTGAAAGAGTATTTTGAAAACTCACAGAAGTGCAGGTCCACCTTACTTGTTTTGGACATTAATAGATTTTACTTTTTGAGAGGGATTGAGTTGATCTGATTTTAGGATTTATGATGTGAAAACATTCTTTGTCTTGTTCTTTTGAAGCTTTTTGCCCATTGATTTCATTAGGTGCCTCTTAGCACATGTATCATGACAAATAGAGGAGTGGTCCTAATTTAAAAGCTCTTTTGCAAATTGAACGACCCTAATCCATTCTGTGGACATTTCTGGTGAGCCTTCCTACTCATCTTTCCAGTTGCACTATGTGCCTTCTTTCAGATGTTTTGATCAATCACAAGGTTCTCATGAGGTGTCTGCACCAGGGAAGTATGCTGAGGTACATTGAAGTTTTCTTCTTCATTTACCATTCCTTACCTAATAATTCTTAACTTTCTTTTTACAGTTTTGATCATCACTTAGCTGGCATTTTCAGAGAACTATCTACAAAAACTACTAGATCTTCCTCCAAAGTGGTAAAAGATAATTTGCAACCAATTATTATGTATATTTATTTAGGATTTTTTTCACTACTTGTTTCATCTTTCACATTTTCAGCACTGAATTCATCTGTCATTTTATTGCCAGTCAGTCAGAATTATAAGATCATCAAGCAAATCTTACAGACAGTTTGAATTTTATCCTAAATTATTTTCTTTTCTCAGTAAACTTTTTCATGACACCATTTCATCCCCTTTCTTCCCGGTTGTTAACGAGTATGCTTAACAGTGTAGGCTCCAGAATGAATCTCTTGGTGATCCTGTTTGTAGCTGCCCACAATGATGACAATTTGCTGTATATATGTCTACCCTTTGTCATCTGTCTTCCCACCAGTGGGAGAACCTTTGAGAGATTCTTCCTTTCCCATACCCATGTAGCTTCTCAAGAGAATTTGGGACCCTTGCTGGAAGTCAGTTATATGCACTTATATACTCCCTGAATAACCTTATTCACACTTTTATGGACTCCTTCACAAAACTTTAACAGATTTGTGAGCATGACTCCCTGCTCCAAACATTTTGTTGTTGCCTCTAAAGTATATCATATTTACCCACCTCTACACTTTCAATTATTTTATACTTATACTGGTTTTTTCCACTTCAAAACTCAAAATATCCTGCCAGTCACAGGATACCTCCAAAAGTTCATTTTAAAGTCTGATTGTATGTTTGTCACCTTCCATCCTTTGGTACTGGTTACATATCACAGGTAGCATTTCAGCAATGTCATACTTCATTTCCTTCAGAACAGTCTTGTCCAAGCAGTTTGGTTTTGCTCCAAGATCTCTTCTCATACTTCAGCTTGAGACTTCTCTTCATGCCCACAAAAGACCTCCACAAATTTTTGTGCAGNTTGCTTCCTTCCTTCCTTCCTTCCTTCCCTTTATGCTTTCATTACTTATTGGTCCAACTCATATATCTTTAGGTAGTTTCTCCTTTGTTTGGGGTTTTGGGTTTTTTTTTGGTAGCAGTAGGTGTAAAATCACAAGAAGGTACAACAGTTATTTCCCATTTAACTTCACAAAATTGATGCTCCTTTATGTTTCTTCCATTACTGGCATTAATCAGCTTCCATACTGCCTGCAAACATTTTAACTTATAATTTGTTTTGTCGCAAAGGTGAGAACCTTGAAATACTCTGCAGTTGGTTGCAATACTTTTGGATTCTTGTTGATTTCTTAATCATGCTACCAATGTGACTGCCAGGAATTTAATTTTAGTAAGCAGCTGCAGGTTCCAACAACACAGCTGTTAAGAATGGTAATTGCTAGAAATTGTGGGAAAAAACCCAGTTTTCCATTTATTTAAGCATAAAACAAAACTTATGTTGAAATGTATCTGGTGACTCCAAAAGCCCACTCCCAATTGATGTGTTGGTCAGTCATTTAAACTTTTAAGGTTATGTAAATCATTAAAGCCAGAAAGATATGAGAAACTGAACTCTCTCAAATCCTCTGTGTTTTCCGATTTTGATACCTTGTGTCAAATTACATTCTCTCTTCAAACAGCAGTCCTTGGTGGCAAAAGCTGTTCTGTTTTTGTGGTGTTCAGATGAGAGGCACCATCCATGTGACAGCACTTACAAACAAACGTAAACCATCTATTTCAGTTCACATGGCATTTCCAGAATTTAGGAACATAGTGTCTCAATATGCGTTTTTCTTCTCAGCCCAACAACATCAGAGAAAAATTTGAATTCTCCCCTAAGGACATGTGTAACCTTCCCCTCAGCAGAAAAGAAAGAGTTGGCAACAAATCTGGAGGAAAACACGGGTTATTTTTTGTCTTCTTTTCATCAAGACCTGCTTCTCATTGATTGTAAAGCTCTCAGCACACATTTGACTTGAGCTCCACTCTGCCAAAGACAAGTTAGTGATTTTTTTAAAGAAAATGTTGTCTTTATGGTATATTTTAGTTTCAACAACTGCATTTTCTCCTCCTAATCTTGCATAACCAAACCTCCTCCAAAGTCACACAGTCATTGCTTGAGTCCTGTAAACCAGTAATTTTGTGCTTTGTGTTGATATGTTTAAGAATCTTGGTGGTGTTTAATACTTGATTCACAGGGCTTGATTAGTATTTCCCAACTTACATCAAACCTCCTTTGTCTGTTTTATATTCAGAATTGACTACATTACTGACTCAAGCCTTATCTGTAGGCGTTAGCTCTTCCAATGGAAACATTATACTCTGAGAGAAGCCCATTAAAATGAGCATTATGTTTTATGTTCCAGGTAGCACAAAATTGATAAAAGAAAGGATAGAAAGGCATAGCAAGATGGAAGAAAGGTGAAATTATATGAAATTAGTTGATAAGAGGCCTTGATGCTTTTTCTAAAATATTTTTCTAGTATTGTAAGTTTAATTTTAAACTTTCCATTTGAAATGTAAATAGAAGTACTATTAGACCTTGACACATTGTCTGCACTGATTTTCTTTTTTGATTGAGAACCTAATTTTTTCACTATGTGGTATTTTTCACTAATTATATCTACTTTTGGGTTTTTATTGAAAATATTTTTTCAGTTATCAGATTGAAAGACATGGGGTCTTCAAATCAAAGTACTGTGTACACCTCACTTTACCACATGTTTCTGAGCTGCTCAACTTGACTTCGTTTCTTTCTGTGAACTTACCTGGACTAGTGAGGTTCAAATAATAAGGCAGGTAATGGCACACCAGTGAGAATGTAGTCCGCTATAAGAGACCAGTTTAAGGAAACCAGAGAGAATGAGTTATTTGAACTTTCTTTGAGCACTGCAGCAGGAAAGACTGATGTAACTTAATTGTAAGCTGCCCTGAAACGAAGTATTCCTTCTGTTTGACCAACAAAAAATTTAGAACTGTTTTGGACCAAGCTCAAAGCAACCTTGATGTTAGATTCTTCGAAGGACATATCTCAGTTTTGTCCAGATGTTTTTCCCTTAGAAGTGTTTCAATGAGAAATGAAAAATTTCCATATGTTGTGGGGTGCTTTTTGGCATTGCTTTTGCTGATTCTTTTGTGCTACACTTTTGGTCACTTGACATTATGGTTAACAAAATGCCTTATACAGAGACAGTAAACTTGTAGGAACAGTTAAGAATGGAATGTAAGCACAGATCCACTATTGTTTAATTTATACTCTACCCATGTTTTGAGGGCAATCGTGGAGACCAGGGGAAGTCCCCAATAACTGGAGAAAGGCAAATGTTGCACCTGCCTTCAAAAGAGGCTAACAGGTCAATCCAGGGAACTACAGGTTTGTCAGCTTCACTTTTGTTCTCGGGAAAACTTCGGATTGAGTTGTCTTTGGGCACATTTGTGGGCACATGCAGGAGAAAAAGTTGACTGGGAACAGACAGAATTAATTTACCAAGAGTAAATCATACCTGACAAACCTGATTGCCTTCTATGTATGATAAAATGACTGGAGAAAGATAGATGAGAAGAGGGCAGTGGATGTCCTTTTCCTCAACATTAAGAAAGCTTTTAACACTGTCTCCCAGAATATGCTTGGATCCAAGTTAGGACATTACAGTCTGGATGGATGGACAACTAGATGGGTTGGATGGTTGGACGTCTGGGCTGACAGAGTAGTGGACCACATGCTACTTGGAGGCTCATAACAGGTGTACTACCATGAGGGGTTATCCCTGGACATGGGCTGTTTGACTTCTTGATCAATGACATGGAGGAGGTGATGGACTGCACTCTCATCAAGTTTGCAGATGACTATTGGCCCCACTTAATATATTTGAGGACAGGGCTGCCATTCAGAAGGGCCTAGACTACCTGGAGGAATGTGCCAACAGCAATTTTTCAAAATTCAGCAAGGACAAATGCCAAGCCCCGCCCCTGGAAAGCAATAGCCCCTTGCAGTGGCAGGCTGGGAGTGTCTGGCTGGGAAGAAGCTCTGCAGGAAAGGCCCTGAGGGCATTGGTGGACAGCAAGCTAAGTGTGAGTCAACAGTGCCCCTGGCAGCAAGGAGGGCCAATAACATCCTGGGCTATACCAGCAGGGGCATGGCCTGTTGATGAATAAAAGGGAATACTACCCTTTACTCACATTTGTCACATCTAGGCTACTGCAGGCTTGTTTGGGGCTCCCCAATATAGATAAAAATCAATAAACTGGAGCAAGTTTAGTGGAGACCAATGGGATGGTCATGGCTGGATCTCTTGCCCTTTGAGGAGAGCCTGAGGGAGCTGGGCTTGGTCAGCCTGGGGAAGACATGGCTTTGGGGGTATCTAACAGCATTCTCTGGTGCCTACAAGGAGGACATCAAAGGGACAGAGCCAGGCTTTTCACAGTGATGTATGGTAGGATTAAAGACCGCATGCATAAGTTGAAAGAAGAGAGGTTCAGACTGAATATTAAGGGAGATCTTTTCACCATGAGGCCAGCCAAGAAGTGAAGGAGGTTGCCTATATAGGTTGTGTAGTCTCTATTCTCAGACCCAAAAGCATTAAGCCTGGTCTGAGCACAGAACTGGTTTTGCTGTGAGCAGGACATTGGAATAGATGACCTCCAAAGGTCCCTTCCAACCTGAATTATCCTATGATTATATATTTACATGAAAAAGCAACATATGACAAATCCTTTCTGGCAAAGTCATCATTTCAGAGCTGAATTCTTGAAAGTCAAAAGACAGATGTGTCTAGTCAACTCAGTTTGCAACTAAATGGACCTCTTGCCTGAAGATTTCCAGAAGAATGGAAATTATTATTACTTGGGTGACAGCTATGTCACTTCTTTGTCAGACACTTACTTCTGTACCAGTTGTGCCTCAGTGGTTTTCATAACAGGTGTCAAAATACACAGATTCCCATTCTGTTGACTCCTTATGGAAGTCCTCTGTGCAAAGGTTATTCATGATCGGTTGAATAAACAAGGTAGGAAAATTATAGGCTATGGTTATTTCATCTTCCCAGTCTGCAAAATACACATTAAAATCTTCACATAGTCAAAAGCCATGTGACCTTAATGGCTCATCATTTCTCACAGTCGAGGTCTTAGATTGTACAGCGGTCACACCCCATCCCAGGCTTTGTGCTGCTCATGAGAGGCACAGGAGGCCCTCTTGAACTGTTTGACAGTTACTGTTTTGGCACTACTGTCTTTGGCAATAGGAATTTTATTATTCGATTTACATATGAAGTCAAATTCTGTGAAGGGGGTTTGCATGAGGAAGTGCCAATTCTGTTCAGAGCAGGGCAGGAACTTTATCTGCTGGTTGGGGCTTTTTTTCAGACTGGTTGGTTTTGCATGCTGTAGGCTGAAAGGTGCCGCAAAAGAATAAATCATTCTCTTTTCACTGACTTCTGAAACTTTTTTTTAATCCCAGTAGTCATCACTTCTTTACTGTGTCTTCCTCCCTTTTCTTTCCTCTCAAAAACCAAATGAAATATCCCCATCCCGTATGCTAAATGCTGAACAAATGGTAAATCTGTTAAGACTTTAAGTCTCTTCCCTATAGTCTGACAGTTCCCTATTTCCATTTACTTTTGCATTAATAGAAACCTATTGCTGGAGTTTAATTTCCAGGAAGAAAACAGGACTCAAAGTTTGAAAGTGCTCTTAGCTTCAAACAATGCCAGAGGAAAGTTCTTGCTTTCCAGAGAGCCTGTGCCAGACAAAGGAGACAGATACGTTAAATACAACATGCTACTTGATATGTTATCACGTTTATGTGTCTCCATTCCTTTTTGACATTTATTGTAGGGAAAATATGAATACCTCCATTTAAAAACACCTCTACATACTTTATACATTTGAAAATGGTGGAAAGTGAATGTCTGTAAGACAACTTCTAAGTTGCTGCCTGTGGTTATGCACTAAGGTAATTTTCTTCAAAGCTGCATCAAGCTGTCAGAAGGAAGGCCAAGGCTGGGTTTTGTGGTGCCTCATTTGAGTTCTGGGTCTTGGAGAGGTGCCTGGCTAGTGTCAGGTGAACTTCTTGTCCATGTTACAGTTGGGGAAGATGAGGAATGTTTGTGCAAACTCCACTTGCAGGAATGAAAATAGAGAGGACTGGGCATATATACCTAGGGAAAGGAGTGCTCTGCATGTCAGAAATGGAAGCGGTGCAAAGATCTTTTCGGACTGAGAAGATTGCTTTCTTTGTTAAATGGATATGAAGGTACTAAAGCCTTGTTTCGTATTTGTTTGGGAATATAGAGAAGCGATAACACATCACCCTTCAAAACAGCTTGTTTTAAAAAGAGATTCGCAAGGTTTGGTTCTTACAGCAGGTATTTTGATGATTTATAAATTCCCTGTGATCTTAATGGTGCCATAAATATAGAAGCGATAAAATACGCAAAGAAATGACTCTTTAACCAATTGAATAAAGTACCCCGCATGTAAAAAGAATTTATGACCCAGCTGAGCTGTAAGTGAATATGTAAATTAAATGGCTTGGGTTACGAAAAGACATGCGTAAGAAGTGATTACTTCTTGCTTTTTGCAAGCTGACACTTTTAACATCTCTTGGTCATTGTAATTTTTCAAGCCAATATTACGAGGATAAAAGGGATAACAAACTGCTATCAAGTTTTTCCTTTGTTAGAGCTCTTTTTTGGATCACTTAATAAGCAATACTAATATTCCTGCTTGACTTCCATTCAAAAAAGGATTTTTCTGTAACAAATTTAGTGTGACAGGTGAGGAAAGAACCTAGCAGAAATGATAAATGCAAACTGGTCTCAACATGAACTCAATTTAAAATGACACTCAACAGTGTAAGTGCTTCCCACAATGCACGTGGATCATAAATCTTATGTTGTCAAAGTAAACCATGCCCAGCTTACATCCTCTCTCATGACAAGAGAGGACCTGAGAAGAAATACTATAGACTATAGCCTAAAAGAGCTTCTCTTAAGAGAACTGTAGCATAGGCAATGTCCCTTTGGGGAATTCAGGGTTGGGCTAGTGTCCTTTCTAAACTGAGGCAAGTCCCCACAATTCAAGGTGGAACAGCTATGCTGTGCTTAATTTAATTCAGTCCTTAATTTAATATTTGTCTTGTTTACTTGTCTCTCTCTTTTCTTACCTAGAACAGTGAATCTTCTGAAATCAACCAACAGATACCAAACTAAGCTACCAAGAAAACAACCTGCAAATTTAGCCAGTGCTCTTTGTGAAAAAGAGCTGAAATGGGAATTTTTAGAAGTAGGTATAAGCAGATTCATAACAACTCTAAACTTTCTTCATGTTCTCTGATCAAGCCTTTTGTATTTTTGCAGACTTTGAACAATGTGTATAAAAAAAAATATCTCCTAGCTTGCTTTGCTGGGTTCTCGATAGCACACCCAACCTCTGTTCCCTCAGCCCTCCCTACCACGTGAGGTTCCTTTGCACCTCTGACTAACTCAGCTTTTCCTGCAGGCGGGGTTGGCTGAAAAGTCCCATACACCTACTCTCACACTCCCATCCATACTTAGGCCTGGCAGGAAATGTGAAGTTCTCCAAGAACCATAAGGAGATGCTGAAACTTGCCTGAGAATGAGATTGCTGCCTTATGGCTTCAGTCAGAACATTTTTTGAGGGGGTGTGGATTGCAAGGGGGGTGTGAGCAATGCCAAAGCTAGACATAGAAATGAAATGAGAGGTAAAAGTCATGGTGTACTAATCAGCAATCTATTCAGCTTCATGAAACATCAAGAAGCTAAGTAAAGCATACTGCCTGAGAGAGACAGCAAGAGATGGTTAATAAAATAGTTTCCAGAGCTGCAAGTGTCTGTGTCTGATTCAGACTGTGAGGCCATAGATTCCTTTTCTAAAATACTTACTGTTTATTTTCCTCAACGGCCCTGGCAATCCCAGAGGCCTCTTAAAACTAAAGCACTGGAAGGGAAACTAGTCTTCTCCCTGAATAGACCCTGTTCATGCTGGATTGTGATTTACCTCCCCAGCAAAGAAAACGCCATTCTTCCTGGAGTACTTGGGTCCTTGCTCAGTGCGGACAGGAACAGCAGCACACAGGACTAGGGGGTGAGTGCCAGCTGTAGCTGTGTTTTGCATAAAGCATATTTTATATCTGTAGCATACAGACTCTTCCAGTGCAAAATGTATTTTCCTGCAAAACAGAAAGGAATAAATGTGTTTAAACAGGGAGGAAGCAAAAGTGTGGAGAGAAAATTTAGATTTATTTCACTTACAGTACAGCAGGACTCCACTGTTTAGTATAAGTGTAGAGTGCTGTGAGGTTGTACTGTATGTCTTAGTCAACTGCCTTTAGCAGAAAAGGCCTATGAAGAACTCTAATCTCATACATATATCTTAATTCCTTTAAATCAGGCACCAGCTTTGTGCTTGAAAAAAAGATGTGTGCAGCTTATTCCTGAGTTATCAGTAATAGCAGTCTTTTTAACAGATGGGAACTTTTAGTGAGTCCTGAAATAATTACAGGCTAAAACCTTCACATTTCTGTATGAGTGTTTGGTTAATAATGAGGTTCTGATCAAGAAAGCAAAAATCAAAAGAACTTTGTTCCATTGTGAGTTTCAACCACAAAGAGAAAGAGAACAAGTTTAATGAAATTTCAAATCCTAAAACCTGTATTTTCGGTCACTGGGGTGAAACATCATGTTTGTTACTTAAATATTTATTTGGATGTTTACCTCCTGTCCCTAAATAGGGGTATGTCATGGTGTTCACAGCTTATCTAAAAATCTGTAAATACTTAAGTAGAGGTTCGGCTATTTAATTTTAGATGCACACATTTTAGAACTTCAGTGATATTGTGCAGCAAAAATATTTGAGAACGGGGATTAGGATGTTTATGTTCTCACCTTCAATCTCCTACTTCACACCTAGGGGTTGCAGTGAATGCAAACTGCCTCCCTTGCGGATATGAGAAGTTAATCCCTAGTCCTTTTGGCTATTCATACATATATTAGATAATTTCTAAACTGTTATTAAAAAGATCTAAGCAAGGCTCTAGGTGATGACGGCATTGTAAAACATTTTATCTTCATAGGGGCTCAGTTCCCTAAGACACATTACCCGGTAAAGCTCAAAGTCTTAGTTTAACTTGAGGCCAAAATCTGACATTGACACTTAGGTCACACGTTACTGATTTCAAGAGGAAATGGGGCTATTGGAGCTTGACTTCTAAACTTGCCTTTCCTCTTGTCCTCACCAATAATGGTAGCACCATTTTGTTCCATTTAATTGCAAACATAAATAATGTCAATTAGCTCTCTGACTGTTTGACTGTGCTGTCCAGTCAGGATGTCTCTCTACTGGTATTAATGTCTATATTTAGTAATTTGTGAAAAATTGCAGCTGAATTTATTTGGCCATGAAATAATATACTTTTTAAAATTGCCTTTAGTGACTAGTCTGAATCACTTGGATGGTATCCTTTATCACTCTTTTTTCCCTCCAGCTCTTCACACTATTTATCTTTTCTCTTTTAAATGCATCAGGAGCATCATTGTAATCTTTTTGCACTTTTTCAAATGATAGTTACACAGAAAGAATGCAAAATTTACTTTTGAAACTACCCTAATACACTCCCCTATACTCTTTTCATTTTTTGTGTTTCTGCAGATAACCTCAGGCTCGTGTTGGTCTTTCTTTTGTTAAAATACAGTTTCCAGGGCAAAAAGCACACATATTAAATTTCCTACCTGTACTAAGCTATTAGCTTTCAGGAGAAAAATGTGTGTTGAATTACAGTAATACAAGAATAGCAGAATAATTAAATGAGAATAATACATTAGTACTTCTATGTTTATCTTCCAGACCATGTGGAACAATTATGTTTCCTAAATCACAGGGGACCAGGGACATACTATTAAAGCAATAATTCTTCTCTACTTGCTCCACCATCAATTCGCAACTATAATAATTTGTGCACGGTACGTAGAGGTCTTTATTACACCTACAGGACTATTTTCATTGCAGGCCACTTAAATGGTAGCAATACTAATGCAAAAAACTTACTTTGTGTTGCTTCATAAGCATTTGCGATCTTGAGAAACACTTAAACCATAACATTTCTGCTTTTGACACTGCCTTTTGACATCTCATCACAATGACTTCAAGATTAAAGCATACGGATATTACTACTTTAGTATGCATGTTTCCTAAATTGCATAGTCTAAGAGAAAGTATGTAGTTTTGGTAAACATTTAACAATTACCTGCAATGTTTCTTATACGAAAAATAAACAGAGATTGTACATATGTATAATGGCTTGTAACAGTAATCTACTTTATAACCTCATATTCTATAGGAGAGTTTTTTTCAATGCACCGC
>VYZW01048431.1:0-10776 GCA_013401315.1 Balaeniceps rex | reverse complement strand
AAGTATCTGTTACTTATTACTCCCAGTGACAGGAAGCTGGTCTAGATAGATGACTCTGCTAATACAGCTTGGCAAGTTCTACATTCCTGAGCGTGGGACATAGTAAAACAGTATCTGAATAATGTAACTTTATACTGCTGACACCATTTGTTATTGAGCGTCCTGCATTTATCATCTACCTATAATTGTGTCTGCCTTGGGCTTTACCTTCCCCCGCCCGCTGTTTTGTCTGGGTTTGTGCTCCCTTTTTTTAATTTTGTCTCCAGGAAGCAGTTCAGTTTTCCTCACTGTGGCTACTGCTTCTCACCCATGAAATATCTCCATGTCACAGTGTTGGGTCAGGTAGCGTTGGATTAAAAAGGGGAAATAAGGACCAATATAGCAACTTTCCATTGTAGATCAATTAAAGTGGAGGGCTCTCACTACTCTGTTGGCCAGAAGTGACATGATGGTTCTCTGTCCAGCTGCTGGATTGCAGTCTGTCTGTGACATTTTGTCATGTGGCTTAAACGTTGTTCAAGCTTGTCTTTCAGCTAAGAGGATCGTTGCCATCAGTAAATAGAAAGAGGACAGTCTGAATTAAATCATGGGTCAAATTGACATGAGGCCAGAAGATGCTCTTTGGCTAAGTAAATACACACACATTCAAAGAAAAGGGTCTGTATTTGGCATCAGCTTATATACTAGTTAAAAACCAAATAAGAAACTTAACTTTCTAGCAACGTCACACCAATCCATAGGGGAGCCTTTTACAGGGAAATAGTTGTTGCATGGAATACCAGATGACATGGAATTTCTGCGACCTGAGCAGTCCTTTCTTGCAAAGGAGATATTCCTGTGTGCAGATACCTTTCAGCAAGTGACATGCTGGCTTTTTGTTTTTCTTACCCATTTTTCCTGTATGGGGTTTACTCATCCTATAGTGTATAACAGCTGCTGACATAGGGGTCCTATTGCATTGCAAAAACATAGATGCCTGCTGCTGTTTGAGAGGCTGTAGAGTATGAGACATCTGTGCAGGCTGGCAGTTTTGGCACAGAACCTAGGAGAGATCTGCTCCTGCTGGAGCTTCAGGGAGAGGCCAAGTGGAATACCCGAGAGCATCTGAGATGACACAGGATGCCTGTGTCAGCACTGAATGCAAATAAACTGGTGCTAAACACTGGTTAGATGCAACTGCAGATAAAGAAAAAATATGTTTTTAAAGTTTGTAAAGTTGACAGCTCTGAAAATCCAGTAGGTAACCGTTTATGATTCCTTATAAATTAAGAGAAGTGTTTACAGGGTCTACACTTTATATGCATTTTGTATGCTTTTATTATGATATATAAGCCACCTTAAAAATCAGAAAAATGTACATAAAACAACCAAGGTACCTGGTTTTGGTGGGGTTTTTGGTAAAATTTAGAGAAAAATCATACACAAACCTGTCTTTTAGCTTCTTTTATTTCCACAAGCTTAAAAAGGGTGAGTTCAGCACTGTGCCTGTTAAACTTTTGAATGGCTTGCTTCAGAATTTCTGACACTTCCGAACTGTCACTTGGTATGGGATGGTAGCATCCAAAACATGTAGCCTCAGTAACTGTTATGTTTGGCATAGCTGAAAAAGAAAGAAACAAAAAAAATATAGGGCTTCATGTAAAACAGCCTCAGGTTTTAATTTTTCCTACCTGGGAGTAAGAGAAAACGTTCGATGAGCAAGAACCTTTCCTGCTTTTAATTGGAGTGCTCAGCCAAACCCACATTTCAGTTTCAGGGCCTGCAAAGACATTCATTGTATTTAGAAACATGCTTTGGTTTGTGGTGGTAGGGGCCATCCATGACATTTGGATCCAGGCATGGTTTCAGCAGCAAACTTCCTTCAGGGGAGTGAGTTCAGGAGTCATTGACTCTCTGAAAAGGTTTGCATGTAGTTTTGACACCACTAAGGAAGGGTCATCCCTCATTCGGTCAGAACTGAAGAACCAGTGGAGGCTACAACTAAGGAGATGTTCTTCAAATTCTTCAAAGCTCGCCCACTGTGCGCAGCTGCGTACTATCCTCACCATGTTTCAGACAGGGGACTTTGACAGGAGTGTTTTGGCTCACACATGTGAACTGGTCTGACACTGAGTTCCTTAGGGACTGTAGCTGAACTATCCTACTGCTGTGTTGTTTGAACTCCCCCTGCTAAGTCACTTTGGCTGCCAGTTACCACTTGGTGTTACCTTCAGGCTTAACCAGCTGGATTGGCTGTGAATAGACAAGCTTGATGGGGATGCTCAAACTTCTGCTTCCTGCTACTAATCCTATTAACTCTCTTTCCTTTCTAGTAATCATGGATTGGATTTTCATAAATTAATTTTATAGTTCAGTACATAAATTAATTTCATGATTCAGTGAACTTGAGAATGAAAGTGGGACAATATGCGGTCTCTGTGGAATTGAAGTAAAATTTGTGTGCCTGATCCTCAGCTGGCATAAACTAGCTTTAATGGAGTTACGCCAGCTTGCACCAGCCAGGAAACCAGTCCAGGGTCAATATGATCAAACAGTTCCACCAAGAAGGCTGAACAGTATGGTGCCTAACATGGTGGGGAAATCCCTCACCAGTTAGGGTTTATTGTTTCACTCTTTCTGTTTGAATCCTTTGGATTTGATTTGGCTCCTCTGTACATTTGGAATATCTTAGTGTAAGCAATACTATTTAGTCTTAGCTCTCCAAGGGGTACTTGAACAAAGTCTGGCCCTTTGTATTTCTAGCATCACTTATTTTGACTCAATAATGACAAATATATACATGTTACAGAAAAATGTGACCATGTTTTCAGGGAGTAATCACAAAGGAGATAATAAAACAACAGTACACCCGGTTCTAAACCGACTATGGTCTCAGCATTTTCCTAAGTGCTGAACAAATGTGTATTCTTTTTTCAGAGTTGCTATAACTTGGTAACAAGAGATGAGCTTCTTAGGCTGAATACATGATTCATTTAATTTATGTATGGGTTTTTTTAGCTTTCTAAGCAAAGATTCAAATGCAAATTTCCCATGCATTCTCTGTGGGATTCACACACCTTCTACTGGCAACTAGGTGTCACCATTGCCCTGCAAATGCACCTAAAGCGGCGTTTATTCAGTAGCAGAACATGGAGTTTGTGTGTACTGCAGTTCCTAGAAGGACACTGGCTGTACGTATAGCCATTCAAGCTTTAAACAAGATGACTAGGAACAAAAAACAAAGATAAGCTGCCAAACATCTCAGAAATCACGGTAAATATTTCTGTAGTTAATATGCACTTAGCTCCCTGCTAGCAGTTAGATGGATATTTTAAAACTAGCTTGGATGTGTCTTACATGAACATGAGGCATAGGCACGTAGGGATCTCCGTTCCAAAGCTTTAAAACAATGTGATCTCCTTCTAATAAAGGAAATTACTAAGTGAACATAATAGTCATATATGAATGTCTGATAGGCAAGAAATATAGCGCTGCTTACTGTTAAGGTCTAAAAGATATCACAGTCTCTCACATAATTACATCACTGCTAATTTTTATTTTGTAAATTAATTTTTTTGTTGTTCTTTCTTTGGTTGGAGTAAATATTTATTTTGGTAAACTTTAACAGAAATAATTTAGTAATTTTTAGTTTGGAGAAAATTAAGGTACAGTTTTGTCATATAAAGTCTTTTTCTAATAATTTCTGGCACAATTTTATACTTGAATAAGTAAGGACAGAAAATTAAAGTGTGACAAGTTGTATCTAGTCTCTAAGTTACTGATATGCTTTTGGTCTTAAGCAAATTCATTTGAATTTGGCATAATTCCAGTGTTTGAAGAAACTTGTTACACACACATGTGCTGGTTTTCATTACCCTAAATAGAAATTGCCGGTGCTTCACTGAGTTAGCCTATGTGTGTATAACAGTAAAGTGAAATTTTATCTTTAACATGTAGTTGCTTGTGGAAGATTACTTATAAATGTCTGAGTAGAATGATAAGGAGCTCCTACCTTTAAAATTACCTGAAAGTCTCAGTTTTATATTTTTACCATTCTTAACTGTCAACATACTTGTTGAATGCTGCCCCAAACAGTTACATACCTGGAAAAATTTTACAATCTTGCGAAACATTACTTGTTTCTTCAGCGTTATTGATGTGAACTTGAGCTGTGCATTCTCCTCTTTTCTGCAAAAATATATGACAACATTTGTCTTAAACTTGCTGAAGAAAAATACAGTGCTATATATTCCTCTAGCTATTGAACAAAGTTGACAGTTGCAAATTGAGTTTGGGGAACAAGTTCATATGTACATTTGCAGTAATGTCTATTTTGCTGTTTTGTTATTGGAAAAGGAACGGGTTTGTTGATTGTGAGGAGAGTAGGGGATGAACTGAGCGGATAATTTGAAAGATTGCTTTGTATCATGATTGATGCTTATTAATTAACTAAAGAATTTATGGTCAGAATAACGGAAATGAACACATCCTCATAAATAAAGTCTGTATAAATTGTGTATTTACCTAATTTCCTCTCTGCTAGGACAAGACACGCAGCAATGACCATGGCATTTCACATTGATTCAAATGATGTTACCACCATCATCCCTTTCTTTGCATTGTGTTTTGTGTGAAATAACAGTGACTTCCTCTGGAAACGTGCAGTGTTCCCGCACGCTGTGTGTGCCCCAATTGTACCTCCGCTAGGTGCTCTCTAGTAGCATGAGCCAGACATGCTTTGCACTGCTAAAAGCCCTCTGGTAAATTTTCTGCCATAGTGGTTTCCATGTCAGTATTTTTGTTGGTGCGGATCCGAAGTCAATTTGGTTATGCAAGTTTCCATTGTACATAATTAATAGAAAGTTTTACAGCCCTCACGCTCTCACATTGCATGTATCGTATGTTGAATTTAGTGTGAAACTTCATACTGAAGCACTGAAATGTCCCTTCTGCACATATTCAGGATTATAATGGTAAACTCACTATTATAATGGTTAACTTTAGAGTTGTAAACATTTCTGTACTGCGCTTTAGTCCTATAAGCTCTCAAAAGCAACACAGCTAAAAAAATTGAATTCTCTACTGTATTTTTCCCCAGGCGACTGCAGTCCTGGTCACTATGCTGATGTTTCTGTACAGAGAA
This sequence comes from Balaeniceps rex, assembly GCA_013401315.1. Taxonomy (NCBI): domain Eukaryota; kingdom Metazoa; phylum Chordata; class Aves; order Pelecaniformes; family Balaenicipitidae; genus Balaeniceps; species Balaeniceps rex. The sequence continues at coordinate 5,654 of VYZW01048431.1, read as the reverse complement.
CTTTTAAAGAGGACAGATACTTACAGCTTCTGCAGCTACTTTGTAATCACAGTCTTGCCAGAGTTTGTTTTCCTCAGCGGCACAAGTGGTTTCTTGTATTCGATATTTCACATGGAATTGTGTGTCAGGACCTGCCTGTATAAAAACAATATCCATGTCATCATTTGCACAGTAATAAATCAAGTGAAAAGATAAGAGCTTCAAAAGGTAAATACTATCTGTTGGTTACCTTATATTTTATAGTATGGTTTCAGATTAACTGCAGGTCTCCATGCAAGGTCTCCCAAATCTTGGCAGTTCCATAATTAACTTATCTAATTATATTAATGAGCCCTTACCTACAATTACAGTGTGTTGATACAACAGACACGGTATGCTCAACTACCTTCATTTTAACTTGTAGGGCTTTAACCAAGGGCTTTAAAAACAGGAAGAAGTGGTTAGGTTTTATAGTCATATTCAAATGTACTCCAAATAAGCAAATTTGGGTTGCTGCTTGGATAGTTAGCATAATTAGCAGCTTGGGCTGTGCTCCTGTCTGACTCCCTCACTCTCACTCTTGGCCTCCTCCCAGATCTGTCTACTTTCCTTCTGTACGACTCTACGGGCAGCCCAGAAACAGCAGCCAGCATCCCTCAGGCAGCCTGGCAGTGCCCAAACTGCCTTTACTGTATGGTAACAGGGTACGTAAGCTGCCCTGCCTACTCGGGGGAAAGGGGCGAGGAGGGCATGTGCTCTGGAGACAGCCTTTGGCGGTGCCTGCGGTTTTGCTATAGGCATTAAAGGCTGAGCTGCTCATGAGGGTAGCCTCAGGAATCCCGTAAGATGAAATACAGGCGAAGTATTAAGCAAAGTTCGGCCTCGCCAGTGGAAGTGTTTCTGATGTTGGTAAATCAGTAGGGGGTATTTTCTTCTTGCCATAAATGGAGTAGTGAGCCTGTGCCTACAGGTAACATTAACACACTGCAAGGTTTGTGGTTCATCCTTTTGAGGAGATACAAAGCCAGAAGTTACTAATCTTTTACAGCCACTAAAAATGCTGTGCCAATGTGCCTTTTCAAATACAAACACAGGCAGTTGCTGTACTTTAACGCTGGTAATCCTCAAATGATACTGCTGGAAGAATTAAATGATAATTCTTGCCTTAGTGGTACCAAGAAAGTGAAGCAGAGCTGACTTGGGTGGAATATATTGGATTTACGCTGGTATGGACACAGAATTGCATTCTGTGTTCTCTCAATTCCTGTTGTGTATTGCTACAACTATGAAGAGGTGTAGAGGTACCTGATATAATGGCTGCAGGTTGTAAAACAGGATGAAAGGGTCTCTAAAAATATAATGGACTTAATCCTCAGCAGGTATAAATTGACATTTATGGAGTTGCATCAGACTATACTATCTGGGATGTGGACTTAAAAAGAGCCAAATTCTGTTCTCTGTTACAGTGTTCTAAATCTACAATAAATCAGCTCAGTGAGAAAAAGCATTGTTTCTGTATGTTATTTGTTTTTGGATTATTTCATTATTATTACTATTATTATTATTATTATGAACAGCTATGCCTTTAACTGGGGCAGGCTCAGTCTTTCACCAGTCAGCTTTTATGTTTTATTACCTTATCAATAATGAATGTGCATGAATATGTAATAACCAGCTATTTAATTAATGCATTCAACATTGTGAGACTGGTGATGAGGAAAATCTATACTCTCTTTAGAAAAAGAATATCGAATATGAGGAAATCTCTACTGCAGATTCCTTTTCTGGTTTTTGCTTAACATCATAGTCAGATCAATGATTAAAAGTAATAATTGATTTCTACCTCAGATCTTTTAAGAAAAGGAAAGATGGATATCTAGAGAAGGAAAGATGAATAATAATTGCAATAAATACGTATTAAAAATAGAACATTCTTTAAGATAAAATACTGAAACTAGTATCTGTCCTTTGGGAACATCAGCAAAAGGAAGATGGTGTTACAGATCTGATATAAAGACGTTTGCATTTGGCTATTGTTAAGGATGTGTGTAGTTCAGTGAAGACAGTGGGACGATTCCTTTGTTTAATATTAATTGTATAAAGGGTTTGCCAGATTTTCGTCTTTGTCACTACATGCTAAAATCTCCCCAGTTTGAAAACAGGAAAACCAGGGGGTAGGTACCAGGAGATGCGAGTAGTTTACTGTAAGGCATTTAGCAATTCAAGTCCCATTTCTGAGGTCAATTTTTATCTGGGTAAAAGTGCCTTGTGATTTTGGAGTGCAAAATATTGTCTCTGACGCTGGGTTTCTTGTGTTTTACATCTGAAAATCCAATCCAGTAGGAAAAAATGCTAATGTTGTTTTCAAGTAAAGTAATGCTTGTCATTATTATGGTAATATCATCTTTGCCTCTCAGAGGTAAATACTCTTTTGTTAGATTAAGGCTATACAGAAGGACTCCAGGCAAAGGATCATGTTTCATTCTTTTTTTCTTCTGTACTTCTAGCTGTCGCCCTATTTGACTAAAATACCACCTAGTGTTTTTAGATAGATCTGTGACTCAGGACTAGTGTCAGTCAAATAATATTCACAAACAATTTATTCAGAGTATTGCCAAATTTATCAGGTCATTCTTTTTTATGTGTGATACCAACTCTTCCCAAGTCAAGACAACATTCAGGTTTTTTAGTAAGTGTGTTTTTGCCGTTGATCTGAAAACCTTACTGTTGATGGAAAGGGGTAGAATTCCCAACAGAGAAAGGAAAAAACAGAGTGGACTAGTAAGACAAACTGTGTTAGTGATAGAAATTTTCTATTCTTTAGTCCTTGCATTAATAAGCAATTCACCAGCACATGTAGTTCTGTTGATAAAAGCATAATATACATCCCTGCTTGTCATGGTAATGAGTATCTTATTGTGCAAGTCATCTCTTTGATTTTTTAAAACGTTTTTGGAAGACATTTTGCTGTCATGCTTGCTGTCTTATGAACGAGATGGAGATAATCTGATTCAGAGTGCATAAACAATTCCAACAGTTTGTTTTTTTTTTTTTTTTCAAAGTCTACTTACAGTTCTCTTGGCTTCCATCACCATGTATAGAGCAAATTGATTACCAGTTCCTCTGTCTCCATTGTATTTCTTCAGTGCTGTGTCGACAGCTTTAAAGACATCAGGGTCATCACAGTCCAAAAACTCAAATGGAAGAGGGGTGGCTCTGCTAGAGAAAAAACTACAGCAGAGTGCTAGTACAATGAAAGGTTTCATAATTAGACAAAAAAGGCCCCCTGAATTAGAAGGCTCTTTAAAAACCAAATGGAAAAGGAATGCCTGACAGGGTTTTAGTCAGGAGTTTTCAGGAGCAATAGCTAAGTAAACAGAATGAGTGGGTTGCTGGGGTTGGTTGGTTCTCATCATACCCTGTTTATACTGCAAATAAACTTCTGAGTTTATCTAAATAAACTTTGTGTGGTCACCAGAATGACACTAAGGTTATCCACCTGCCATCAAGATAACAGGCTAAATGGCTGCAGCTGGGGATAGGTTTAGACTAAGCAGGATGGCCCCCGACCAAAAGAGAAAGCAGAATGTTAGTAGCTTTCTGGCTTCTTTTCTTAACATCTAAACTGCTACTGAGAATGAATTTTAGGATGCTTAAATAAAACACCCAGGAAGGTCACAGTGGCAATGAAGTTCTGGTTCTAGACAACAACCCTGTAAATTTTATAGATCTGTTTAGTGTTCAGACTGCAGTAGTTCTGAGAAGTCAGAACGTGTTTGAAAAAAGTCTTTGGACAGATGCATATCATCGAATGTCACATAACTCTTCAATAACACTTGATAAACCTTGTCCTTCGTGCTACTATTGGAAGTGTCCATCTTTGCCACCATGTGGAGACTGCCTTTGGACCATGGATTAGTCAGTCTTCATAATGTTTTGTTATCATTACAGATAGGGAAAGAGACGCCCAAGAACAAGGGATTAAGTAATGTTGCCTGTGTCTGGCAGAGCCAGAATTAGAGCTGGCTGGGAACATCTGGTGCTTGTCTCCAGTGTTGAGCACCAAATGGCTTTGCTTTGAATCTGTGAACACCTTGGGATTGCCTCAGTTGTGTCTTGCTACAAGTTTTGGTTAAAGAAAATGCACTTCAGGGACTTTGTGGATAAACTATGCCAGAAATAAGGTTGTTCGTACATGATAACGCACTTTTAAAAATTAGACAACCTTCACTCAGTTACACAAAATGCTGTCCCCATTTTGTTTCTTTTTCTTCAATGTAGCCCTCACACTGTATTTTACTTTATGCCATTAAAAAGCTACTTTGAGGACCAAATTACTAATTTTTTGAGATTAATCCCATGTCCTTGCTTATGAGATAACTGTTCTGAACTAAGTCATTGGGGTCCAAGGTCTGTCTGAATGGACTTTACCTTGATGGGGGCTAAAGTATAAAGAGACACCAGTGTTCTTTCTTCCTGCTCCTCCCAACTCAGTTTCCAGTGAGGAAGCTTCAGTGATAAAGAAAACATTTACGTGGAAGAGTTATTACATGCATCTGCTTTTCTCCTCCCCTGAGAGCAATTATGAACTGTTTGAAAAGGGCTGTCCTTGAATGCAGTATTTCCGGTATATCACCACCAGCAACTGTAGCAATGGAAATACCTGTGCAGGCCACCCTGCAGTGTTACTCGACAAGTCATTAACTATTCTCAGACCTTTTCTAGGTAATGGTGGTAACCCAATCACCGTCAGTCAATTTGTGCTAGGGTATGCCTCATGGATGTTTACTGTGCAGCTAAACATCCATGGTAATAAAAAAGACAAAACTTTGGCAACTGTGTCAAGAAAAAAAAAAGCTTACATATTTTTATTTTCTTTGAATCTTTATAAAGCATGAATGTAGTGCCATGGATCATTTCTTATGGAAGGTGGTCAAATTTCCTCTAGGCCAAGTTTCCTCAGAGAAGTACATTGTAATTATGAATGATGAGAAAATGAAAGATTTTAGATGGTAGTTTTCACTATTAGGGAACTTCCCTTTTTGTCAGAACTAAAGGAGCACTGTTTGCTGGGGAGGTTTGTACCCATTCACATTATCTGAGGGACTTGGAATTTTGAGCCTTTCAGTTACAGTGGAGTCCGAGATAGCTGGGATCAAGAGGCAGGTTGGAATACTTGTCTTAATCGTTATTTTCAGTGCTTCTCCTCCCTAGAAATTGTATGCTTTTCCCCCTTCTCCACGTGCTGTTTTCATTCATTGTACAACTGTCATTGGCCCTGCAACTCTCAAGCCAGCAACATCTTTCTCTGAGGTCATGTAAGAGAATTTTCTGTCATGGAGCTGTGTGGAAATAAAGGCAAAATTTTTGGAAGAACAAGTCTGGGGGTTCCTGGGCATGACTTTGATTGTGTAGGGTGATCTGGAAAACCCGGAGCTTCTGACATCTCCTTTAGACTTGAGACAATGAAGGGAATACCTTCACCAGTGCTGGAGGAGTGAGGGTTGCTTTGGGATAGCTCAGGAAAGTTTGCAGTGGGAGGTGTGAGAGAATCCTGCTGATTTAGAACTGGAATGCAATAGAGAGGTCCTGTTATTTGGAATGGAAAGTACTTTCCCGATATGCTTGTCTTGTTGCAGTGATGTCTGTAATAGTTATTATAGAGATGAGGAGGG
>VYZW01048415.1:1804-34213 GCA_013401315.1 Balaeniceps rex | reverse complement strand
TGTACTTATGCTGTCACCTCCACTTTCTTCTGTTAGATGAGGAATATAGAAGAAAAAAACTGTTGTTGCCGTTATTAATTCAGATAGGAACGCCATGGGTTGTCATTGCGGTTTGTGAATGTGCAGTCTGCAACTGTGAACCCTGTGATCATGCAGCTCCTCAGCAGTAGCCAGTGTTGCCACAGTGTAAGAAGGGGCACCCTTCCCATTTGGCCCCCGCACTCTCAAATATTTGCCTTCCGCTTCTGGGGCACATTCTCCCAGATTTCATATTCAGAGCTCTATGTATGTAATTTATTTTCTTGTTTGTGTTTACCTGAAACCTAAACTCCTAAGGCATCTCAGACACTTGGGATTTTTCCTGCAGTAGTGAATTTATCCTCAGACCTGACTATATAAATCTGTCTCACTCAATCTATCTCACAAGCTGGTCCAAGTGAAACAAAAGAGAGTATATGCACTCATGCCTGTTTACTAGATCCACTAGGTAATACTTCAAAGTACACGTTTTGAAATGTATTTTTAAGTTGTATCTTTAAATCAGTCTAGAGCATTGCAGTCAGCAAAAATCCATCAAGTATTACATTTTCATAGACATTGTCCATGTGCTGTCCCCTACAAACAAGCAATAAGAAAAAAAAAGGAACACCTGTGATTCATCAGCAATGCAAGTAACATAGGCGGAGTTTCACCTTGAGATCTGTCTTCTTCCACATCCTCACAGTTCCTGATCTCCCAGAACTTTCTTCTCTACCCAGCCCTCTCTGCTCCTCCTTTTTTGCAGCTTCTCTGAAAATGCCGCTTATCCAAGTGCATAGTGCTTTTAAATAAGTGTGGATTGTTTGACGTGCAGGTTAGATGTGTGATTGTACAGTGTAGCCATCTTTAAAATTACTGCAGCACCTTCTTAAAAATGCTATTTGAGCTGATCACAGTATAGGTTTCCAAAGAAAAGTAGAGGCCAACCATACACTGGAAACCAAACTTAGTTTAAAAAAAAAATGAAAAAGGAGAAAGAAAATTTCAGGGAAGGAGCTGATTGCACAGTAAGAAAACAAAGGACAGTTAGAGATGACATAGATCGAAAAAATACAAAACTGCAGTCTGCACCCTCCATTAATTATAGCACACAAAATAAATGTTGCTTTATTGCTTGTTATCCACAAAACACTCTCACAGTGAAATAATGTTTCTTTTCCTTTTCTATAACTTTATCAGGATTGCACCATTTTATCTCTGTAATAGGCTGTTGTACAATACTAAGTGTTTTATTTCTGTGTGTAATACCTAGACAAGCTAGATCACATCTGTTTAGATTCCAACAGTAGAAAAAGTTTAATTTCTCAGCTGTAATGCAGTGGGCACAATAGGTTATTCTGGATAGAATAACATTGTTCATATCAAAATGGTGGGATTGTATCAGGAGGAGGCATTAGCTGGAAATAACAACTGGGTTCCTGCTACCCCCACCAAGTACTTCTTGTGCTAAGCTATATAGAGATGTCATAATTTTTTAAAGATGCTATTGTGATAAAGAGACAAAGAAAACAGTTTTCTATTTAGGCATTCTAAACAACTCAGAAAACACTGAGGGTGTTTTATGTTGAGCTTGCAGTGCCACAGAGAGGTCGGATTAAAAAACAAAATCTAAATAAAATAGATATGTGACTCACACATGATGTTTTAAAATAAGTTATGTGGAATAATATATATATAGTGAGTTAGTATATTTAGTTGTGTCAGGTTAAGCTTCAAATGCCTTTTTAAGCATCTTAAGATGTAGTAGAACTTCATTAATTCTCAGTTAATCTGTCAACAATACTAGTCACTGATGTCCCAAGCTCACTTCCAATAGGGTTTTCCCGTAGACTTTCCCACTAAGGAAACCCTAAAAAGGGAGCTGCAGAACCTGAGCTGTTTTGTAGTTTAGAAGATTCTTACTCCTCTTTACAGGTTTCAGCTGGGTATATGTATGAATTCATAGGTACAGTTTTGAAGCTATATAGGCACACAGTTCTTAAGTGAGGGAGGTGGACTCTTTAGGGTAAGCTGCAACTCTTGCTAGCAGCAGTTGCAGTGTTTGCATACCCGTTCAATTTTTCAGTAAGAAAAAACAGACAGTGACTTCATGAGTCGGTCTTTTAACACAGAAGTGTTGTAGTGAAACCATTTCCATTAGCTTTTCTAGGGGAAAAGGTTCTTTGGTGGATGAAATACATCTTATTCCTTTGAGAAAGAAGACTATGAGAATGCTAATATCCTTGTGTCACCAACTGTACCTCAGAAAAATACAGTCAGGAAGGTTGACTGTGGAGGGAGGAAATTAGGAGTTCAGTTCATTATCCTGTTGATGACTTATTTTAACAATGACTTCAAAGTTAATCTGCATACAGTTGGCAAAGATCAAGGAAGAAAATATTTTTAGCACTAATGGACTAGTCTGGGATTTTTTGAGGCTCTCAGCAGCATGAAAAAGAGCCTGATAAACCACCCAAAGCAAAATCACAGTTGTATTTTTTTCTTTTAGTAGTAGTAATAATGTTGCTTTGTTTTAGTCCGTCAGAGAACTAAGCTGAATAGCTGAATAATTATCTCTGGGATAAGGTATCAAGCATGACAAAAATGTGTATGTTATAGCAATATAACTAAGATGAAGGAGAATGTTTTGCAACAGTGTGCCCTGGAAAGTTTCTGTCAGTCTTAGAGAGCGGATGAGAGTAAATGAGTCCATTGATAAAGAATCATGCTAAAAAAAATCAGGTTTTCCATCCTGTGGAAGAATCCAACTCTATATTGTTGTTTTCACACAGATCGGGATGAAACACTGATTTTTATTTTTATATTCCCAGGATGCAATAATGAGATATATGTCAATGCAGATATGACAAATATTTCTTAAACTGAAATATTCTGACATTTTTTCAAGGCAAAATACGTAACTGTTGCAATGATCTGAGAATCCAGCTTGCCACAGACATGTGGATCAGAGCTAAATCACTTTTCACATGTTCATTATCAGGTTCTAGATCAATGTTAACAGGAGCAGCTTTTTGCATGTCATATTATGCAATGTCAGGCTTGAAGAGCACTACTGGAGCACTAATATTTGGAGACATGGCAAGCACTTGTAGAGAAAAGCTAATGCCTCCTTTTTCTCTGCTGTATTGGATGTCTTAAATGAAGTTTTGATGTTGTGCAAGCATTAGAAAGTTCACAAGAGTTAGTTAAGGTTTTGGGGTATTCTCAGCCACAGAAAGAAGAATGGTGCTCAGTGGGGAGTCCAAGCCAATTAATGGTGAATTCATTTCTAGCTGGTGCCCCTAAGATCAACAGATACCCACAACCCTGCAGTCAGCACCTTCTGTTCCTATGAGGAAGCAAGAGCCTTACATTGTGGAAGAGATCTCTTTAAGTGATGTAGGAAAAATGCCAGATCCACAAAATGGCTTCCTTTTTGTTTTTTACCTTTTAAGGGCTCTAGTTGTGGTTAGGAGGCTTTGATGGCTAAATGTACCATGAGTGATAATTTCATGGTGTTCTTTAGTCTTTGAAAGAGGGGTGGCTGTTGCAGTGCATCTTCAGAGCATTATTATTATTATTATCATTATTTATATAGTGCATGCTGAGCTTGTGGCTAGAGAAACAGCTGTTGGAAATTAAAAGACAGCCCTTCAGACCTATGGAAAAATATCCCTAAACAATCAAATGCACCTGTAGTTCAACACACTTAAAAAACCACAATAAATTAAAGACCTTCAAGGCTGCAGTAAGAAGCGTATTCTTTCAGAATCGTTGCTGAACAACAGAAGCATCTAGTGATATGGAGCCCCATCTGTTGGATATTAGAAGTCAGCCAAAGTCACACAGGGTCTGCCTACTCCACCCAAACCCTCCAGCTGTATTTTCTGTCTGCTTTTCTTAGGTATGCTGGTGAAAGTGTGAGGCTTTTATGTTTTTCACATTCTTGACATGTCAGATGCTGACAACTTAGTGCACCATTTGGGAAGAAAACAGGCAGATTGCTTTGAGAAAGCCCTAGTTGCTTTTAATATATTTGATTCAAAAGGAGGAAGAAGAAGAAAGTGTTTGTTCTCTATTGTGCTGGGATCAAGGTTCATGACACTTAGGAAGTGCTGCCTAATTCAACCATGCAAGACTGCAATGATTGCAAAGCATCAGTCATGGTTTTAGCCCATGTCAAAACATTGAATTTGAAAGAGAGGAATTGGGAGCTACCAGCAGTGTCCCTTTAGAATGATGGATAGATTTTGCCAGTCACTGGGACCTGTAAAACCTCTATGAAACTGAAAATCTACTATCAAAAATCCCAAACTCAATTGAGAGTGATTTGTTTGTCACCTTCACTTAGAAGTGCCCTAGAGAGAAGATGTTCAAAAATTCTTCAAGAAATTTCAAGAATTCAGTTAATCAATAGTTTGGGTATGTACATTTTATATAAAAGAAGCAGCCATCTTTGCAGCCTTTATAAGATTTAAAATTCACAGTATCTCTGCCAAATGACAATCACTGAAGTCCAACATATGCAAAGCTGCAAAATGAAAAGGAGCAGTGATAAACTCTTACAGGTTTTGGCAGGACACCATTTTACCTTTTTCTGTACAGCAGAGTGGTGTCATCAGCAAATCTGTCAGCCTGCAAAATGACATTCCTATGGAAGAAGTGGCAGATCTGGATCCATTTTGCTGGAAAAAGTAAATAAAGAGCTCAGGTCGTGCTTATGCCAGAACAATTCAGTTTTGTTTAGTTCATCCCATTTTTACTGTAATTAAGAAACAATGATCAAATAGGGATCACCATACAGGAGCATGTACATAATAGACCATGAAACAAGAACGCTGTTCTTATAAAAGTCAGAAGACTGAATTCCTGGTGTGTTATGCAGCTTCACTCTGCCCATTTTGACTTGTTTCTCCTTCTCTTCCTTCTCAGTGGGAACAACTTTCAAAGAAAGGTCCACTCTGCAAGGCATACAAATAAATCACTTTAAACTATTGTCCTGGTTTTGGCTGGGATATAGTTAATTTTCTTCCTAGTAGCTGGCGTAGTGCTGTGTTTTGGATTTAGTTGGAGAATAATGTTGACAACACACTGATGTCTTAGTTGTTGCTAAGTAGTGCTTACCCTGGTCAAGGACTTTTTCAGCTTCCCATGCTCTGCCAGGTGCACAAGAAGCTGGGAGGGGGCACAGCCAGGGCAGCTGACCCAAACTGACCAAAGGGCTATTCCATACCATATGACGTCATGCTCAGTATATAAACTGGGGGGAGTTGGCCGGGGGCAGGGAACCGCTGCTTGGAGACTGGCTGGGCATCGGTCAGTGGGTGGTGAGCAATTGCATTGTGCATCACTTGTTTTGTATATTCTTTTATCATCATTATTATTATTCCTTCCTTTTCTGTCCTATTAAACTGTCTTTATCTCAAACCACAATTTTTTTTCCCCCTCTGTTCTCTTCCCCATCCCACTGGGGAAGGAGGGAGTGAGCAAACGGGTGTGTGGTGTTTAGCCACCTGCCAGGTTAAACCACAACAACCATGTTCCAAATACCTTATGAAGAGATCTTTATTAAACCCTGTTACAGTTAAGAGAAAAATATGAAGCCAGTGTTGAATTCATTCTTACCTACCCACACACATTTTTGGACTGGGCTAAGGGAAAAGAGAATAACTTTACCTTTCAACTGATGAAAGCCAAAATGAAGGGAGGGAGGGACCTCAAATGAGAGCTCTGATATTTTGCAAAAATATTCTGAAGTGGCCCTGGAAACTGAGGAAACTGCAAAAACAACACGTCTACCTCTTTCATTAGGAAAGAAAATAAAAATGAGATTGAAGATAAACCTGGGGAAAACCACAGTTTTGAGAACAGCTGAAAGGCATCCTTGGCTTGAAACTCAGATTTAGAGCATTGTAATTACTTTAGCAATACCAAAATTAGACTATCAATTAATTACACTATCAATTAATTTTGATAGTGTAATATGTCTTCCCAAAGTTGTTTCTAATATTGTGTATATCTGTAGCAATACAGATCAACTTTAAGGAACACATATTGGACTTACGTGGGGTTTCTTTGAAGCAGAAATTTGCACATTCTTCATGATGGAGACAGAGTACTACCTTTATTGCATATGTAAGCAGAAGCTTTCTTATCATATAATATCAGGTTTAGTACGGACATTTTAGTATATAGGACAGCACAGCAAGACTAAGATAATACTCTTAGACAAGTGTTCAAATGTCTTAGGAAAATCCCAGCTTGACACTGAACTCAGAAAACTGTGAATTTAATAAAATGAGATTGCAATTTTGGGGGCATCTTTTCTCAGTTGAGAGCATCAAACCAAACCAAACCTATGCGAGGTGGCTGTAAATTAAAGATTCTCATATTCCCAAGAACATTAGTGCTGTCAACTCCTGTCCTGGTATGCCACTACTTCTGATGTATCAAGGACTTTCTAGCTGTCACTTCATCTCTCAGGGACTTAATTTAATAAGATGCTAAATTTAAATAGCGTCATAGGCAAAATGCAGTAGTTTAAGTAGCTGGGGGAAGCATTAATCTGTCCTATGCCTTCCAAATTTTGATTTCTTCCTAGAGAACAAATTGATAGTGCACAAAAGTCTAGTGGCATTAGTGTAGCGACCTAACATGCAAGCGTTAGAGAGTGGCTGTGTATGAATGTTTTTTTCCCGAGGAATATAGTCAGAACCTTTAAGTGCTTTCGTTGTTTTCACTCATAAATTGACAAATGTGTGTGTTTAGTTTAATTGGAGATATGATCTCATCCAAACAAACCTCAAAATTGAGAATTTTGAAACTCAGATACTGCACATGAAAGTAGCTTGCAAATGAAAGTTATTCTGGGAGCCTTCCATGTAGCTTGACGTTGTTCAAAACTGAAACAACAAGCAAAAACTTATTTTGATGTTCTTTGTTTTCACTTGTTTACTGTTTTCAACACTGATGAAATTGTCATTGGTCTCAGCTGTATTTTACAGTTCCAAGCAGGTCAGTTGCTAGACTGCAGTACTCACATTCTGCTGTTTCAATTATCAATGGCATAACTTGGAAAATAAAAATGCTTGGCCAGAAGATTGTGCTCCTCTGATTAGGAACTACAAGGTATTGTTAAGCAATCTGTAATTAAAAATCAGAAGGAAACTGGTGGAGCACATTTTATGCAGTAAATTTCAGTCACAGATTGTTTTCACCTTTAGATCTTGTTAAAACTAAAGGGAGTTCTTATCTCACTTGCATATAACTGCAGATAATTATAATCCTTGAAATTCAGTTGGTAAGTGTATATATTTTTCATCCTTCAGAAAGCTTTAATTTCCTTTAAACACAGTGTGCAGAGGGATTATTGTCTGTCCTGCATGCCATTGCAGTTGATTAAAAGAGAAACAACCTGCCCTGCTTGATTCTCTCTGCTTGCTATGTGGACCTTGCATAGCAATGGGAGGAGGAAATCTGAGTTGCTGGATCACATTCTGCTTCTAAAGCAGCAGGGCTAGAGAGCCGCACAAATTGCTAGCTACACAAATTAGCATAGATTGTAGAAAGCAATCAACCGCAGGGCTTAGTTCAGTCTGGATTAAGATGTGGGACAGGTTAATGAAGTACAGCGACACAGTCCCATTCTCAGTATCTTCCCTCATACATGGGACTGTGGTAGAGCCATGGCAAGCACTTTTTCTTTTAATAATTACAGTTAATTTTATAGTGTGCTGTCCCATCCCAGACTAATAACAGTTTTGACACTTTATTGAAATATGCTGTCATGGACTACCCTCACTGTACATGATACCTCCAGCAGCAAAAATGTAAGCAAAATTGTTCTGAAACTGCATTGATTCTGAGATATATGGCTTGTGATCATGGGTAAGTATGACTATAAAACTTGCACATCAAAATGCCTTACAAAATCAAGAACAAATGTTCTCATTTCTTGGTAGATGAGTCCTGTTAGGTATACGTAAGCACTCGTTAGTTCTCACACTCACTGACTGATTGTTTTAACCACTGGTTGTTCTGTAAATTGCAGAGCCTCTGAAATGGCAGACTTGGGAAATGCCAACCAGTTCACCCCTCTGCCAGTGCAGACTGCTGCTTACTGATCCCTGTATTTTGTGCAGGCTCAGTTCAAATAGCTTCAGAGGCTACTGTTACGTTATTTTGTAGTTGTTTGTGGTCTGTTCAAGGAGAGTCTGAAAAAATGGGACTCAGTCACTGAGGACCCACAAGGATTTTGGTGGGGAGTTGCAATCCTGTCACTGATTTCTGTATGGTCATGGACAGCCGGAAAGATGATCAATGAGAACAAATGCTCCTGAGGACCATAAACCACCTGCAGAAATAGGGAAATGCTTCCATATGTGGTCCTATTGTCATCCATAGTATTAATGGAAGCATTTTACCAGAATTCATATTTGGTAGCCATGTAAGAAGCAGTATACCCAGAGGGAAATGTGCAGCTGCACTTGTCCTCTTCACTAGAGGGTAGGGTTTAGCACAGAGGAGTGATGGCAGCAATGTTTCCCTATGCTAAGAAACAACTTTAAACTCGATTCTGAAGGTATCAAGTTATGTGTGTGCTCTGTCTAATCTCAGGAAGCCCAAACTCAATGTTATAGTTGTCTCAGTTAAAATCCAGCTGCAGGTCTAGCTCAAACCCTGACCATCTCCAGCGAAGATACAGTTTAATTTCTTTATAAATAATTTTATCTCTATGCTCAGCAGTTTTAATAAATTCCACATACTTTCATTAGTTGGGAATAAGGTATTAACTAGATTTCTCCACCTGTTGTCCTGACAATAGCTGGTATAGAGCTTCAGTTCTTCATGAAAGTTACAACAAGGCTGAATTCGGAAGACAAAGAAGAAAACCATTTTAATTGAGTTGTAAGAGATTTCAGTAAAGAAGCTGGTTTATGAATATTTTGAAAATGACAGCAGGCGGTCACAGAGTGATCATAATATTGAAATGCACAGGCCTGTACAGGCCAAAAACACCAGGCTTTTTTCTGCCTTCTAAGGCACTTTATTCTGTAAGGTTTTGCAAGCACGACTGCTTACATAAACATTCAATGGTACAAAATGTATCATGTGTTCACTTGAGCACAATAAAAAAGGAATATTTTTACAAAATATGGTTGCTAAATTTGCCAAATATAAATATTACATAAATAGTGTTCTTGAAATGAAAAATGAACTCTTAGAGGTGGGTTAATGGATAGTAATGATTATTCAAGAAACATAATTCATTATTGACCATAGTAGGTACAGGGTAAAAGTCAGCTTTGGCTTGTAGTTTGTCTAAACCAAACATAAAACAGCAGTAGAAAGCGGAATATAACAAATAGGATGAAGGAAAAATATGTCATAATTACTATCAATTAGAATTTGTCAAGTATAGAAAATCAATAAAAGAAATTAAAGATTGAGCTAAATAAATATTCATAGCTTCTAGACATGTGAAAAATTAAAGAAGAATAACAAAGATGAGTATATCCATTGTTAAAGAAAGCCTAAGTTTGATAGTCTCATCTTTAGATCTAGTCAGCAAAATTATTGATAGTGCACAATAAATATTTTAGCTCTGTATTTTGAAGAACGTAGCATAAGGCATTCTATTTCACATGCAGACTTTCTTTTACTAACTTAGAAGGACTACAGAAATGTGTACTTGGCGTAAATATTTCTAAATAAGTAGATTCCGTAATACGTATTCAGAAGTCCTGAAAGAGATAGATAAGGAGATCTAAAGTCTGCTGATGCTCTTTCTAATAAATCTTGGAACAGAGGAAGTTCTGATAAAGTGAAATAACAACAGTGATGAAGTGCTAGCTGTTGTTTCAGTGTATAGTATTTTTTCCCTGTTAAAAATGTCAAGCAGGATGTCCCAGGTAACTATGTGCTGGTTAGCCTGACACCTATCCTGACAAAAATGAGAAAGTGCCAATGAAATTAAATTAATAAAGACTTAAAGGGCAAGAAAGTAATCAATTTCAGACAGCATGACTTTATAAAGAGAAGATCTTGTCAACAAACTTGATTTAAATCTCAGATGTAATGACATACTTGGTTGATGAATATAATTGGGTAGAAATGATACACTATGATTTATTGCAAGGGCTTTGACTTCGTAACTTATGACATTAGAAATGTACTGAACAGATGTCAAAAAGCTGTTGCCAATGAGAAATTATCCTGGATGGGAGTGATTTCATTGGACTTTCATAGACATTGGTACAAAGCCGTATTTTAATCAATGATCTGGAGGTGAATGGAAATGACCCATCATAGAACTTGTGGATGACACAAAGACTAGTGGGAACTGTAAACAAAGATGCAGTCATTCTCAGCAACTGAGATCACAAACAAAATGCACTTTAATATACGTTCACAGTTATACAACTACCTCCTAAATATGGGACTACATTTAAGAAAGTGGTGACCTCGACAAGGATCTGTGAGTCGAAAGGGCCATGCAACTACCCATGCACTCCCAGGATGACGCAACAGGAACAGGTGATCCTTAGATGTGAGATCAGGGATGTCATGACTGGGAACAGTTGAAAATTTGAGGAGGATCAGATAAGAGCCACAGAATTTATTCTAGAACTGGAGAAAATGCCTTAAAAAGTGAGACTGCTCAATTCATTTAAATAAACAGAAAAGACTGAGGGGTGATGGATCTCCTTCCTGAGGAAGGTGCTAATGGATATTCTGATCCATCGGAGAATTTTAAAACCTAATAATGTAAGAGTTTAACAAGAGCCAATGTCTGAAAACTGAAGCCAGATAAAACCAAATTGGGTTAAGATTCGAAGGCCTTGTGCACTATAGCTTTTCAAAAACACAGTTGTTGTCTTTGCACAATTAGTGAGTCAAATATTTTCACAAATGATAATACAAATATTGGACTTACATAAGCAGTAGTGTTAGGCACAATATACTGAGCTTAGCAAAGCAGTGCATTGTAGTCTGATTGCTTTCTCTTCTACCTTATTCTCTGTGAATGAATGCTGACTTACATAAGAGCATTAAAAATATTGCAAATATTCCACAGCTGAGTTTGTTAATTATTACCCAATTTGGAAGGCAAACTTTTATGGTAGAGGTGATATTTCATATTGGAACTGTAATATTATACAAAGCTTTTTCTTCAAAAAAGTAACTCAATTTTAAAGTGAATATGGTTTGATCTCAACTATGTTTTGGGCTTGCTCACTTTCC
The DNA here is from genome assembly GCA_013401315.1 of Balaeniceps rex. NCBI lineage: Eukaryota > Metazoa > Chordata > Aves > Pelecaniformes > Balaenicipitidae > Balaeniceps > Balaeniceps rex. The sequence goes on along the minus strand of VYZW01048415.1, from coordinate 22,951 downwards.
CATTGCAAACACATAATTCCGTCAAGTTTTATTTGTGCTAACGTTCACAAGAACAAATTGCATGTCATATTTCACAGAAATATTGCAGAACACATTAAACTCTTTAGCAATAAAGAGTCCCAAATAACAATTCCCATTCCATCGTAAATGGAAGTGACCTCTAATACAAAAGTCAGAATTTAGAAATTCATGGTTATTTTACTTCTGGAGAACATATTTGCTGTGATGCAACAAATAAATGTTTTTCTTTTCTCTCTCTCGCTCCCCCCCATTGTCTGTAAGAACCAAGTAACTGTACTAGTAAAGCCTGTAACAGTATTCAGCTTTTATGATTGAACACCGCTGTAATTTTTAATGTCTTAATTACGAATGGAAACAAATGATGTCTTACCTGGAAAAGGCAGTAAACAGGAAATTGCCATTGTGGGCAGGAAAGGGATCTATAAAAAGCAAACCCAGATAAGTCAAATTATACAAAAAACACCCAACTACACTTTGCTTGTCAAAACGATTGCAGTTTTCATCTATAAAAAGATGCTTCTGTGTGGTGACTCAAACCCCCTACATTTGCTACTTCAGATGTAATTTCCCTCATTCCATTCTCCTCTGGTGTCAAGAGTATAAAAAGAGACACACAGATTGCACACTGCCTCAGCAGACATCCTGTGAGCCAACACAGCCTTTTCAGAACGAAATTCTTTACTTTCGTCATACTTGGAGCTGTGTTGGGCACAGGATTTTCCTGTGTATGAAGGTAAAGATGTGCTACAAAGTGAAGAAGGACACTGAATTTGGCCATTCTTATAGTAACTTCTGCCAGCCAGGGATACCTGGATTTTGTCTTTAGTTGGGTGTGGAGGGCAGGACTACACTGTCAGTCTTTAGTGACTAGGGAAAACTTCATCCCCTCCGTTTTTCTCTTTTCTTTTTCTTGCCCTTGGCAAGGGGAGCATTGTTTTGTTTATTATTTTGGGGAATGGGAGAGGTGGCTGGTAGTTCAGTCGGAGACCTTCCCTCTGCGTCCGGAGTTCCTCCAAGGGAAATTGAAATCCTGGTATTTCAAATTTGTGACCTAGACGTATACTCAGCAACGTCTGTCTGTTCCCCAGCTGTGCCCAGGGCTGCATTCACCTTCTGGGGGGCTTCTTTCTTCAGCTCTGCCTCTCTTTAAGCCTTTCTAGCAGCTGGTGCCCTTGTAAATTCAAGGGCTGCCCTAGGCCAAGAAAAGCCAGAGGCAAAAAGAAAAGTTCTTGTCATCTGCTTTCAGCCTTATTAAATGTCTTGTAAGGGAGCTTGACCAAGTCTTGTGGGAAGACAGCAGCTCCCTGCTGCCCAACAGCCCTGCCGAGACAGGGTCACCTTGATCTGTCCCTGCTGGGCAGGACTGGCATAGGAAGTGCTGCAGAATCAGTCCAGCACGTGGACAAACACATCACTCAGAACAGAGGCAGAAACTGATAAGCAGAAATAGAAATGAGTGTCATGAAGGAGGGTCTCTTCCTCTTCATTCAGATAAGCTGCTATTATTTTTTCTTCAATCTGCATTTTGCACAATCTGACATTTAAGAGAACAGACTTTTCCTATGAAAGTTGACCCAAGTTTAGAGCGTTGGAAGGTGAGGACAGTCCCTGCTGCCAGTGGCTGGCATGTCCGGTTTTGCATCTAAGCTGTGAGCAGTCTGAAGTATCCATTGTAAAAGATGTGTGAGTTTTACAAAGCAAAGCAGGAAGTTTCCACCTTGGTAGAGATACATTCTCCTTTCCTTCATGTGAGCCAATAGCAGCATTTTGTTTTGAGATGGAAAGTGATCTCAGACCGCAACAGGAAATCTTGCTAGAACCAGTAACTGACTACAACAGTGGAAAGACATGGGCCTTTTGAGAAGGACCACATTTGTAATGCATTTCTTTATAGCCTTTGGTCAAACTATAGGTGAAAAACACTCATGACAGAAGTAGCTAGTGCGTGGCACTGACATTTGAATAGAGCCATGTGTTGAATCCATGAGGCAGTTCTGGTCACAAATACAGCTTGATAAACTAAACAATACAACCGTTTGCTTTATATGTACAAGAAAATTCATTTTAGAGATTATTTCTTCACATTATTTTACCTGTGGTCCTCAACACTTACAGCTAAGCTCCCTTGATACTGTATAGCCTCAGAAGAGTTAGAAATCATAATTAAGACCTGTAAATTATTCCTGAAATGACATTAGTTTTTCTGTAGATAAATAAGTTCTTTTTCAAAATCTGTTACAAAAATATGGATGAAGAGCTAGGAAGTCAACAGTTAAGAAAATGTCATATTAGCATATACAGCCTTGACTCAGCTGCACATGCATAGCATGTCGTCTTAGTCACAGTCATCGGCAATGTATCATAAGTGAGCAGGATGCAAGGTTTTGTGTACGCTGATGTTGTTTCTGATAAAGCCTGGTCCATCCGTATGGTTTTATTAATTATGTGAACAGTGCATTAGTAAAGTTCAGGTGACAGCAGCTGTGGCTTCCACAGACTTTCTGAGGAATGACAGCTGTATGTCATTAAACAGTGAGGCTGTCAGATAATTTTAGAAAGAAAGTGAATCCTCGATATTTCTCCTTTTTTGAGCAAGTTTAATTTTTCTGTGAATGGGAAGAGTGTCTGTATTTAGAACCAAAATCCATTAATTTACAGCCTATGCATAATGTAGTCTTTGACAACTAAGGAATTTTACCACAGTTTGCTGTTGATATGCTGATCTGCAGAGACCATCCTCTTTTGGGTAAGAGAATAATTCGCCTTTCCTACATAATCAGCCTTGAGCTTCATGTGAAAAAAATTACCATGATGCTATATATGTACATAAAATCCTTATTCAAACAATTCCCTGTTCCGTTGTGTTACAGTATGAAAGCTGTTTAAGGAAATATTCTTAAACAACTCAATTCCTTTTGCCTGTTGTTTGATCAGTTTTCCTACCACAGTTCAAAAAGTTCAGCAAGTACAGTAATTAAATGTACCATGTATCCCAGAGCCATGTATTCCCAACAATGTTCACATGCCGTGTTCGTATGTACTATGTATTCCCAACAATATTCAGCGTAGAGATAGGTCTTCAGAGCAAAATTCTGCCCTTTATTATATTACTAAGTATTAAAATCTTGGGGCTCTTGTGATAACCCTAAAGCAGAAGTTTAAATCCAGATCCAAACTTTGCTAAATTTGTCTTGTTTTTACTTAGAGTCTCATAAAAACCTATGCTTCGTTTGGTTGCAGGAAATCTTTGGTGCCTGATTTTCTGTTTGCAGTCATTGTAACTACAAATTTCTGTGTTTTATGTATTTCAAATAAATGTGTGCACAGTTAGGACACTGGTATTTTCCACTTCAGGAAGACAGGAAAAGAGACTGAGAAAAGTATGAAAGGAATGGCTTTTCAAATAAAAATATAGATTCTGGTTCTCTACTGTATTATTGTGCGATAGGCAATCATAGGATCTGTTCCTGGTGGTCAAATAGGAGAAATAATCACATTCAACAGTATCTTACTTCAAAAGTGACACTGTCGAAAACAAAGAGAATATTTGTAGTGAAGGGCATTGCTCAGAATAAGTGAAGTTGCCAGAACTTTGAATGTTTACAAAAGGCTTTTGCTGGTTAGGAAATGAGGAGTCAAATAAAGATTAGCTGTGGAATGGAGGGTGCACGTGGCAAAGGTATGTAGGTTCAGAATTGCTTGATGACACTGAAGCATTTACAGGTTTCCTGATCTTGGGCTTTGGGATGTTTGTATCCAAAAGGTACTGAATCCTTCTGAGTGCTGGGAAATGCTTTCCAATTTTTTAAAGCTTCTGTTGAAGTTAACAGGACTCCTGAGGTGAGCAGGTGGGAGAGTCTGTCAAACCCAGAAATTGGGGGGGGGGGGGCTCCCAGTGAACATCCTAAAGCTTTGAAATTCAGAGTTAATTACATTTGCAAGAAAACCCAGCTATCTGAAAGCGAGGAAATCTGCTTGAAGGTGTCCAAACTGTATTACATACATTTCCTTTGCATGCAGCCTGCGGCGTATACCATTCTTTCTCTTACAGCTATTTTGTTTAACATGTTCTTTCTGGTCAAGGGCTTTTTCTAAAGTTTGATGGAGTGCATACCTTGTAATATAAATTTTGAACAACTGCTTGTAAACCTCACAGGTAAGCTGAAAATACATCCAAGGCCCTGAATTAGAGCTGCTGTCATGTTTCCACTGGAGCCCCACTCTCCGAAGACAGCAAAGCCCCTGATTTCTGCTACACACAGAGCACCTCTTGCTCTCTGCTGAGCAGCCATGGGCCAAGCTCCTAGTTGTGTTATATAGTCCATTTAAAACCATGTTAGTGAGAAGCCGCGGGTTGTTGGTAGCTTACAGGGCAATTTCCAGATGTTGATGTCTGTTGCAGAGGTAACTCGTGCAGTGGTTGTGCTCACTTGCTCTGTGGTTATTTCACAGCAGTTTCCTAGGTTACAGTTGGCTCCGTTTTCTTGCTAGTTACAGCTTTCTCATAAAAGCTGGTAAGTAATTGCAGCCTCCACATCACCTCAACCAGGAGGTGTCTGTCTGGGTGTCCATTTTCTGGATGCCTCAGACAGCCCTGGTGCAGCTGAGCTGTGCAATGCAAAGGGTTGGTCTGCCCTCTCCTCTCTCAGCAGAGTGCACGTGCTCATGTGCCCTTCCCAAAATCCCCAGTGCTCGGCTCCATCTCACAAGTGTTAGGAAGTGCTTCAATACATGGTGTCCTTCACTGGAATATTCAAATTTTTGTGGGCAGAGTGGTAGAAACGACTGGAAAAGACAAGAAAATGACTGAGTGCCAGTCCCATGGGTCGAACTGAAAGGGATCCATCCTCTGACAAGCCACATGAGGGATTTCAGTTTGCACATTTCGGAAGTTTCTGAATTACTTCCTGCAGTCATTCAAAAATGCAGGGGATAAGATTCAGGAGTTGTGACTTGCTGGAGATTGCACAGTGAGTTAAAAGCAGAACCGGAATCAGAAGTCAGTGTTTCTCCAGTTTCCACTTCTTAGATAGCAATGATGTGGGTGTTTCAGGCTACTGTTAGCTAGCTACCTAGGAGATTATTATCAAGGTACTAGTTCAACAACTGATGTTAGAGCATTATTCTTTCAACAGAGTTAACAATAATAATAGTAGTAATACTAATAGTAGTAATAATAATAATAATAATAATATATTATTATTATAGTTAACTTACATTCAGCTGAATTACATTTACCTATATTTATAGTTAATGAGGTATACAATTTAGCTAGCTTGGGAAACAGGCTTTTTATTATTCTATTCACTGTGACAAAGTTTCTACACAACCCTTAGAAAGATGAGAGGGCATACATACATAAACAGACTGGTTTCCTCCATTTGAGAAGTATCTACGCAGAAAATACTAATATAAAGTATAACTGAATTTTAAAATGAAATTATCAGATTAAATTTGCTCAGATTATAAAGGTTGTAAAATCAATCTGGAAAGAAACTTAAAATCAATATACGCATTCCCTTGTGCTTCTTTTCTTTTAAAATATCCATTGATCAATGAAAAATCTGTTTGCTTTAATTTCCACATTAGTCCTTACAGCATAGAAAGAACAGCTGTATGCTGGTATAAAAGATCTTGAATAAAAATTTGGTTTGAAACTTACTGGGAAGAAGAGCAGACTTGGATTGCCTCATTTAATTACCCAGGCTGTTTCTAAAAGTAAACTGCAAAATGTAAAAACAACGTTAGTTTTATAAACTAAAGGGGTTTAATTTTTTTAATAGGTTATGAAATACAGGCACCTCTTAACCTGGTCAATTCACATTAAAAAACTTTCAGGATTTCAAAAAGCAATGTGAAAAGAAATGACAAAAATAACTATGATCTGAGGAAGTTCAAGGATAAAAAATGTACCAAGGTGTGTAGCATTCTTTTTTGGCTTTTGTTCGTGGTATAACTGAGAGAGAATTTAATCTCCGTGTTTCAAATATCCCTTAAAATACTTTTTGATTCTGCTTTTCAGCAGAAAAGCAAGATGGGGTCAACTTTATGAGAATGGATCTGCTACTCAGATTTATAAAGATACATAGGAGCGCTGTTGATCTGGAGGAACTGAAAGAGCCCCAGTAATGAAAAAAGAGGTTAACTGCTATCAAGAACTGCTGTTTCTTTAAGCTGATAATGAAGGCTGTATAATTTGTAACAGACTGGGGAGAAGAATTGGTTTTGAAGCACTTAATTTTAAATTTGGGTTTAAATTATCATTGCTTATATAGTTTTTCATTGCTTAATGTTGTGCCAGACCTCTTTTTACATAGTCAGCACCTCATATATGAAGAATGAGTTCCTGTGCTGCTCCTCCAGCAGGGGCATCACGGCAGATGCAGTTAAGTGAAAATGAAGCTGTAAAGTAGTGAGGAATGCTTTCCATTTTGAGTTATTTCTGGCATTGACATGACCCTCAATACAGTTTAGTAAGCCACAGGGCAGATCAGCTTCCTGTAGCTCCTGCAGTCAGCTGGTATAGGTGTCATGGCATGCACTAGGGCCTCATTTTTGGCTCTACACCCCAACAAGTTCCTGTTGCCAGAGCTTGGTGGCAGCAGTGGTGGATGATGGCACCAGTGCCAGTGCCATTGCCCTGGTACCAGTACCTCAATAACGTCCAATTCTAAATCTGTGTGGCAGTGAATTACAGCCAGTATTACTGTGCTCCTGCCTGTGCCACCCTGGGCAACTCATCCGATCTCGCTGAGTCCCACCTGACCCTGCAGCACCTCTAGCCCCTGCCCCAGGGCCAAGTGCCGGCACATGCCTGGACTCCGTGCTCAGGCAGAGGCAGGACACGCTCCTCGCTGGGGGACAATGGCTGTGCTGCACCAAGCCTGGGGTCCACCAAGCCTGTAGGGTGTTGCCAGGAGTAGCCATACACAGGTTCCTAGGAAAGAGTAGGAGCAGAACAAGCAACTACGATACTGTCTCTTACACCTTCTCAGACTCCACTTAGCTGAGGCCACTTCCTGAGACCGATGTGTCTGTAATCCACTGGATTTCTCTTCCATGTACTTGACCAGGCTGTCTTGAAAAGGTGTAGATTTTTAGCATGCATAACATCCTTTGGCAATAAGGCCCACAAATGTATTGTACATGGCATGAGGAACCGCTTCCATCCAATCAACTGCTTTGAACTTAATTCTTACTACCTTCATTTAATGCTCCCTAAAACTTGTATTGAATCAAGGTAAGCATCCAAAGAATATTTACACTGAATTTAACCTGCCACTTTATCATCCAGTCTTGCAAGGTTCTTCTATGGTTCTTCACAATCAGCCTTCATCCTTGCCTCTCTAAACAACGTAGTGTCATTTGCAAACTTTCTCACCTCGCTGCAGACTCCCGGCTGGGGCTGACGAATGGCAGCTCCCAGAACACATCCCTGGGGAACTCCACTCATGTCGCACTTGCACTACAAAAGCTGGCTGTTTACTCTCTGCTTTGTGTCTGCCTGCAAAATACCGCCTATTCATTTCTGTGTAGGCCTAAGCTCTAACAAGCAGTCTACCTAGTCCCTCTGTGGACACTCCACAGTCCCTGTGGGCTAACACCACATCTATCTGCCAGCAGCTCTGTGCTGCTCTGAAACACCTAAATTAAATTGCTGTACGTGTGCAAGTTTCCGTAATTCATTCTAGGACATTAAATACTGCAGTATTTAACTTCTGTGCACCCAAGTCCTTCATTAGATCTAGGGAAGTATACACCAACACTGTTCCTTTGTATAGAAACAGTAGAATAGAAAAGCATTTGAAGGTACTACCTTTTTACAGTCCTTTACTGTGAAACCCAGCTACACTTCTGAAAGAATGATAAATGTTGGGCACAGACGTTGTCTGCACAGTCAGGAGGCTGAAGTCTTTCTTTTCCCTGGTCTTCCTCTCATACTCCCTCTCATCAGTAAGTCTTTGGATCTCTGAAGACATCTATCACTGAAATGGGGAAGCCTATGTGGGAGACAGAACTAGACATGCTTTGGACCCAGGGTGAGACCTGCTGCAGGGAGTCTCACTCTCTATTTTTTGCAGGTGGATCTCAGCTGTCCACTGCAGTCGAAGCTGCAGGATCCCATTCACAAACCCCTTCCCAAACACACGGCAGAGGGGATTGCCCTAGAGGTTAAGTCAGTTTTAATAAATGGCTTCACATTGTTCAGAGGATATCAAAACCTCTCCCCAGTGATTAGATTTGGTTTCAATAGAACTCATTTATTTACTTAAACATGATTCTCATAAGGAGATATTGAAAGACAAACGCTGTGAAGATTAATCATTATAAAATGGTAGTTACAGGAAAAAATCCTAATTTTGAACCCAACAGGCATTTACCCTAACCAGACAGTAATGCATTCTTACTGTATATTATGGCTGGACCTCCAACTATCTAGAAGCCATAAAGCTGAACTGCCCCACTTTTTCTTAAAAATAAGCATGCTGAAAAACAGGAGAGAATTTTCCATCTCTGGAGGTAGATTTTATTAAAAACATACCAAACCAGATAGTACATATACTCTCTCTCTATATATATATACATACATGTATACATTGTATACATATACATATTTATATCCCATACACTGAACTAGAATGAAGTAATAATTTTAAACAGAGAAAAGCTGGCGGACAGACATATTAAATAAAAATGTCTGGGAAAAGATAAGTCCTTCAGTGTGTCATTACAAGTGCGCCATTACTTCCATATTGCTTTCCAGCCCATCAACTATTAGTGGCTTCATAGGCTGCAACAAACTTCTCAGAGAGCCCTCCAGATTTTTAAGAACTCATCCGCTTTCTATGAGGACTTAGCTGTGGGTTTGCGCCCTTCTTCAAGCAAGTCCCCTGTGCCTCCTGGGAGAGTCCCACCCTGTATTCATGTCCTAGCTGCCAGGTCCCACTCTCTGTCCCACTCTGTACTCCCGCAGCTTCTCCTGGATCCATGCGCGCTGGGGGAGCATGCAAGCTTCTGCTCCCATGGGAGTGCACAACAGGACCCAGAGGGCAGCAGCCATGACAAGGCAAAATGTAGCTTTCCTTTTCTCCATTCCGAACCTTTCTAACAAAACCACGATATTGTAGTGAATACAGAGTCAACTGCAGACGAAGTACATGTTTGTACCCTCTGTTGCGCACATAATATGGCAGCGGTTCAAAAGCTCCGTCCTTAGATTTTATTTACTATGCATTTTATGTGCATGGTAAATGGGCTATGTTTGATGTCTCAATCTGTTTGCCCTCATATCGTGTACACTTGCCAATGCCCTCTGCTGCAGTCAGTGTAGTAGTATATCAGATCACAGCCTGATCAATCAAGAAACCATAAAACAAATACCTTTAAAATGTTATTGTTTTGTCATCTCTGGAGGAGAGTCTACATAAGTTATGAGCTCTCATAGTATTATATAGACACAGATGATTCATGGCTTACCACTAGTTAGTAACGGCACGACTAAGAGCTTATTTTTTTTCTTCTTTATAACTGGCTTTTTCTTGATGATTTTTGTCCATGAGCTCCCATTTGTTTAGGACGTCAAAATTCTCTCTCTTGAAAATAGCTGTGGTGTCGCAAGGACTGCGTTGCCTTACCGTGAATGAATCGGTAGAAAGATTGAAAGGAAACAACTTCTACTCAGCTACCTCGCTAATCAGCACTCACGGAAAAAAAATCCTTCCCAGAACAGAATGGGGATTATTTAATGGGAGGGAGATTTGGGAGTTGTTTATAGAAAAGTCCCTAAAGCCTTTGGACTAAAATACAGCTGCAGTGCTGAAAGCAAATCAGATGCTGGATTGTATTGCTGGGGTAAGCAAAGTGAAGCAAAGCCTGGGAGGGGATGGTCTTGTTACATAAGACACCAGTTACATCGCATCAAAAATGCTGTAACCCCTATTGAGTCCTGCGCCTCAGGGTATAATTGTTCTTGAAAAAAAGGAACAAAGCAGAACAACCCAAATGATAACAAGTTTCAAATATTTAAGCACTAAAATGTTGGAAAATATGAGGTTTTCTTTCCATGGGGGGAAAAAAATAAGAAAGAAAAAAACACCTTTAGAGTAATCCATTGGAAGTGTTTGTGTTTAGCATGCAAAAAGCTAACCTGGTTGTAGGTGCATTTCTTTTTTCACAGTCACAGAGAGCAAAAAATGAAGCTAAGTAATGTGAAAATCAGATGATGGAAACATAATGAAGGCTAATGATCACATAAAATAGGTTACCTAAAACCTATTGAGGGCCTTTAAAAGATATCTCTCTGCCTTTCGGAACACACAGCAGAAAAAAGGATAGAGAGTTAAAGGAGCACGAAAGAAAATTATATAGAGAGCACAAAGAGGAGCAGATTTAACAATGGGACATGTCACTCTGTTCTCTACTCTGTAAGTCCTTACCGTGTGTTCATCACTATGTATCTGCTCCACGTTCCTTTTCCCTCTTTATCAGCAGACTTTGCCTGTCAGGGAGCGTGAGATGAGCTCACATTTTTTTATCCTGATCTTGTACTGAAATAAGTCTCATGCAGTAGCACTATTTCTGTGTTTTTGCTGATCTTTCACACCCCTGTAGTAACTTGGTAACCCGTGGGGCCAATTTTAACCATATGTTACCACATATATTTCCACAAATTTCATGAATAGGTAGTGGGATAGAAGAGAAAGAGAGGAAGAGAGACCTTTCAAATATCCCAAGCTGCATTATGAGCTCAAGCCTGATTAAACATCAGAAAATCCATATCATTTCTCAAACTCATTATATAAATGTCTGCAAAACTGTCGTCTTCATTGCTAATGCTCATAGAAAAGCTTTCTTAATTTCTTTCATTCTGGGGAATTCCTAAAGGAGAGAAACTCCTGGTTTTGGGTCAAACTGAAGAAGATTGTATATATCCCAAAGCCCTGCTCAGCATTCTAGCTGTACCAGCTGGTCCAGTAAAAGATATTACCTGTCTCCAGAGATCTTGCCCTTGAACAAGATACTACTTTTCAGCAAATATACTATGAAATAAATAATATCATATGAAATAACTTCATAAATACCAGGGGTGGATTTATAATGTATACTTACAGCTAAAATAATGTTTTAAGAAATTCTTACTATGTGCAGTGTTACTGTTGTGTTGTTTGAATGTTGAGGTATTCATTCATTCATGTGCCTTTAGATCAAAGCTGCATTTCAGTCTTGCATATGAATTTTAAATGACTTACAGAAAAAACAAGAGAAAATCTCTCTTGAATGTGAAGTACTTCACTATGGAACCCGCTGCTTCATGAGGACATTAAGACAAGTCATCTGGTGAGATATTTTTAAAAATTGAGTTGCAATCAATATTTGGACAGCTATGCCAGCCAAAACCAATATTTATTTACAGATAGGAAAAGAGGCCAGGCATTGGTTGTTCATTGTGGTGGTCTGGACAAAAGTTTCCCATCTATTTTATCTGTAATTTATTGTCCAACAAAATTAGGAAGGATTTTCTGTTTTCAAAGAGTATGTTTGAGAAGTTTTGTTAACAGCATTTTTGAAAGGTTGCTGCAAGAGAGAAGTGGAACATGCTGTTTTAATATCTCTTGGTATTTAATCCCATATAACTGAACAGGGTTTTTTTTCCCAAATACAAAAGACAAAACACTGTAAATCTGGAGTAGTCCCTGATACTTGCTAAACAACATGCAGGGTTGCAAGATTTCAGAGCAAATTAATGAATTACTTACAGTTGTTTAAGAATTGAATAGTGATGATTATTGGTTTGTAAGAAGAATTTAGAAAAGCATTCCATATTTTCTGGAAAACTTGAACCCACTAAATTTTGTTTGATGGACGGATTATTGGAAACATTGGATTATTCTAGTTACAGATATCTATATGAATTAAATAACAGGCTGCAAAATTTGTGTCTGTACAGGGCTGTGGTACAATCCAGTAGAGTAATTATGGCATTCCAAATGCCAATCAGAATTATAAATAGGAGGGTGTCTTGAGAAATATTAAGGTGTGTGAAAAAAGAAAAAATCTTTCCAAACTATCTCTTCCATTATTTCATTTTTGGTTTAATGAAGAACCTTTTGGGGAAATTGCTATGCTTGAATAACATGAAAAATATAAGTGACATTTTATTTCATTCACCTGTGACCCTGCCTGTTATTCTCCTCAGCAGTCCAGAAATGAAACATTTCATAAGCTATTTGCTCTTTACTGGCCATTTAATTATTATGCACCTCATTTCTTTTGTTTTGTTGTTAAATTAAAAAAAAAAAAATTTCTGTGAGTTTGGGGCTATTTTATAATTTCATAGGATATTACAAGGTGTGTATGTTACTGTAAGATAACACTGGCAGGTCACTAAAAGCATTTGCCTCTGCCTCATACTTCACAACACCTGCAAGGCATGCGTTATCTCAGAGTACCACACGTCTTGTTAAGCCTTACAGTTTCTGTGGCTGATGGACAAGCTTACTGTCAGGGTCTTAACAGAAATGCTACTTTCATACGTTTATAGTTCTCCCATTGTCTACAGTTCAGTGCTAAGATGCGCATCCATCATATATCAGATGTGTACAATGGGAAGGCACTTAGACCAAAGTCAAGAAAGGGATAGGCATAACGCTAGTTTTCTTTGAAAATCTGTAGCAGTGTGGACAGATTTTGAGTGCAGAGCTGCTAGTGGGCTAAGATGGCCCAACAACAACACCAAGACCACCACCAATATTTCAAATTATTTTCTGGTTTAAGAAAAAAAATCAGTACAGAAGACATAGAACAAGATTTACGAAGACTGGCTGTAGGTTGACTTGTCAATTATCAGGTGTAAAAAACCTACGTATTGGGAAGGCCTCATGTAAGTAATCACATGTGTTTTAATTGCTTGGCTTCATATATTTCTAATACAAGCTCTTAGAAAATTTGAGTTAAATAAATTTGCTGGATTAGGAGTAAAGACCTAATGCAAAATTTTACTTGAGCATCTGCTTATACTTGAGGTCCATTTCAGTGAGACTGTTCAAATGGTTTAACTTAAGCTCATTCTTAATGGGGACCTAATGTCTAGCCTGCTACTCTCAGGCATTAGACATCACTCTCATTAAGAATTATACATCTTAATTCCTTGTGTAATGCCATGAGTATATATCCTTAGCAGTCATTATGCAAGACAAAAACATCTAATTGAATCCTATGGCAGCAGTGGCATCTGTCAAAAATCAGAGAAACTCGTTTTCTTTAAATGAAGAATTTTCAAAAAATAGCAAATGTATACATTATTCCTTGACTTCAAGGGCAATTATTTTCTTATATCTATTGTCATATTACCAGTTGAAGTGGCATATACGTTGTTATAAATACAGAAAATCATGGGTTTGCATCTTGTAAAGTTATTTCCCTTTGGAAGCTTGTATGCAATTCATCAAGAAGAGATGCTGTCATGTAATTCTGCATGTGTGTGTACTGAGAAGATGGGTAGGTAGTTACTTCAAGCATCCAGGATGATGGACAACCTAGACCAAATAGTTGTTAATTCTGACTTTCTAATCTTCTTTTAACAAGTGATGAGCATTTACCAAATTCCTGGAACTGGACACTGACTCCTCAAGCACTAGAATCCATGAGCAGAAGCTGTATAAAATGAGCTGAACCTAAGCATGGGATTAATTTCCAACTTGTTCCTTGAACATGAGATCTGTCCTGGTTTCAGCTGAGTTAGAGTTACTTTTCTTCCTAGTAGCTGGCATAGTGCTGTGTTTTGGATTTAGTATGAGAAGAATGCTGATAACACACTGATGTTTTAGTTGTTGCTAAGTAATGCTTAGACTAGTCAAGGACTTTCTTTTTCAGCTTCCCATGCTCTGCCAGGTGCACAAGAAGTTGGGAGGGGGCACAGCCCAAGATAGTTGATCCAAATTGACCAAAGGGCTATTCCATACCATATGACGTCATGCCCAGTATATAAACCGAGGGGAGTTAGCCGGGGGGCAGCGATCGCTGCTCGGGGACTGGCTGGGTGTCGGTCGGTGGGTGGTGAGCGGTTGCATCACTTGTTTTCTTTTCCCTGGGTTTTGTTTGTCTCTCTCGTTCTCCTTTTCATTACAGTTATTATTATTATTATTATCATTATTATTATTACTATTATTATTATTTTATTTCAATTATTAAACTGTTCTTATCTCAACCCGTGGGTTTTCTTACTCTTGCCCTTCCGATTCTCTCCCCCATCCCACCAGGGAGGGGGAGGGTGAGCGAGCGGCTGCGTGGTGCTTAGTTGCCGACTGGGGCTAAACCACGACAAGATCGAACAAAATGTTTATACAAACCTTGAATTTTGCATCTTGGGACCATTTTTAATTTGAAAACATAACACTTTCTGTTAATGGAAAATAGAGGTAACTTGAACTGTAAGTCAAATTGTATCCTTTTCCCATTCAGGTTTTCATGAACTACAATTTTCTCATACAGCAGCTGAGAAAAGTGATGCACACTTGATTTTCCAGTGGGAAAATAACACATATCACAACTCACAGGGGCAAATTAAAGTCCATCTCTATTTGACAAACATGATTTTGCCACTTCAGTGCAAGCAGGCATGCTTTGCCTCTTTTTGTTTCACTGCTTATAGAAAAAATCTGACCTCCTGTGTATCCAAAAATCAGACTGAAGTCAGAAGGAGCTTGTGGCACACTGTTGTGACACACAGTTGCAGTAAACATACTACATAAAGGTAACACAACATAAGACTCAAAACAAGGTTTGCTAATGATCCTTATTTAATAAAAAGCTACAGTAATAGCCCCCAAATACTGCAATAAGACAACTAGGAGGTGTAGTGGTTTGGGGCCATTATTGCTGAGTGCTTTTAATACAGTTTGCAAAAGTAACCTTTCTTTGTTTTCTGTGTGAGCTGGCAGGTTGCCTTTGAAGCAGAAGAACAAAAATACAGTGGGGTCATACAGTAACAGTGGCTATTTTCCTTTTTTCTTTGCATTAAATTCCCAGTAGCAAAGGGAGTTGAATTTTGAGGGGAAAAGAGAAAAAATATAACACATTCTACCAGATTACAATTATTTCAAGGTAAATGATACATTGCTATTTATCAGTGACCAATTGGTATGTTTCTTTCTTCTTTGATTTATGCAAAAACAGAACAAAAAAAAAGGCCAAAATATCATGATTAACAACAGAATAGAACCACAGGCATGTATGCCCAAGTAGTGGGGATTAGACACACACTAGTAATTTCCTCAGGCTCAGTTTTATCTGAATAATATATAGAAAAAAGCAAAGTTTCCTTTTTTTTTCCCCCTTGATTAATTATCTGCTTTTTATGCAGGTCCTGAATACAGAATTTAGCTCATGCTACCCTACTTACCATTGACTCATTTGCATAGAATGCCTTAAGGATACCTCAGGAGGTAGAAAAGGTGAATGTCTCCAAACACATACCTTTTGTTCCTACCCCAAGAGCACTCCAAAGTCATGTGGCTTCCTAGCTGGAAGGCTTCCAGGTGTGGCTGCTTCAGAGCCTTTTGAGAGCAGGGAAGGGGATGAGAGGAAGAGACGATACACCTTGTGTTAGTAGTATTGTTCTTACCGGTGTTGGTATAGTGATATTGTTAGCATTGTTATAAGCGTATTATCTCTTTTATTAAGTTCTACCAGCGATTACGAGGCTCTTCCTATGTTCAGGAGCAATGTGAGAAGAGTAATGCTTCCAGGTATGAATAAAAGAAAAGTGAAGGTATTGGGAGAGAGGGAGCAAAAAAGAAGAGAAATTTTGATCACTTTTTTTTAAGGCAATAGGTTTTTAAAGGCATGAAAAAAAGATTTTAAAAAAAAATAGGGAGGAGCTTGAATTCTGTTTCAGGAATGCAGTGAAGACAGTCAAGATGTAAATGTAGCCAGAGAAATGGAAAGAAGAAATTAATTTAGATGGAATGCATAGGAAGAGTAATGAGAGGGGGGAGGCCCAGGAGGAGGTGCATTACTGCAGAAGAATGTGTGAAATGACAAATATTTAGGTGTGTGCTGTGCTTCTGTAGTGACTTTTGATGCCATACAGCTGTATGAATTCATATTCTAGATGTCAGAAACAGGCAGGTAGGCCCTGATCCTGAGCAGCTGTAAGTTAATGTAGCTCCACTAGAGAAAATGGAGTCATGCCCATTTCCATGAGCCCAGGATCTGGCCACAATAGCAAGAAATCAGATCATCAGAACACAACCTAATTATCACATAAGATGAATTCTTGTGCTCTCTTTCTTATTAAAAACAAACAATAAGCCCTACCACATCAGTTTCTTAGAAGCAGTAAATAAATGAGGCATTCATCAGCCATGCATGCTTATTCTAAAGAAGTAGATCATTTGCACTGCAGTTGTTAATTCCAGAAACTTTAAAAAGGATGTGCCAGTTCAGAGTTCTTCTGAAAACAAGACCTGTCGGTAGGCGTAGGGATCTCCTAGTGGTACTTGGAGGGACTGGATCATGCTTTTCTGAGATGTCAAGCAGCCTTTGCTCCTGCCAGCACTGGTACTCAGCTGCACTGTGTTTAATTTGTCTTCTTGCAGTGGATCTTTTGAACCAAGGCTAATTCATGGATGTGTTTTAGTCAAGCATAAACTATTTTTACACAGAGGTCTCATCTAGTCCCATGTTGTGCAGAAGTGCCAACTGGGAGTGGTACCCATGCATGTGCAGATATATGTTTCCTTGGGATTTAAGGGTTGCATCTGCCTTGCTGACTGTGCTGAGAAAAGGGTGAACATCTGAGCTTTGGTTTAGTGTAATCTGTTGTGCCATCCAGATTGTAGTTCCATATCATATGTTTACTAGCATTGAAATTTATGCTAATTCTGGGTCCTAGGAATGCACTGTACATGTATACCTATGTGTGTGAGGAAGATTTCTATACAGTCATCCAAGATTTCCTTGTCTTTACTGATAAATCCCATGGATGCATAGAGAGCAAACAGCTGGAGGAGGACCTTGCATCTACACTGGAAGTAACGTGCCTTTGATGGTGCCTTGTTGCGTGACTTCACCCTTAGTAAAACCAGGCAGAAAGTGACTCCTAAGTATAAAACCTGGGCATATTTGCACCTGAGAAGAACCTTTGCAGCACATTAACCCACTAATGTTGACATACACAAAGGATTCTCAGGGTAATGCAGAATCAAGTCTTAATAAATAATATGCCAAAATAAAAGAGAAATAAAATGTTGCACAGATTCATACCTGTTAAAAACATGGTAGTCACATTTTGCAGTTTTCACTAAGCAACTGAAAAACAGAAGCACCAAATCATTGTGGTTGGGAGGGATGTCTGAAGATCATCTAGTCCAAGCCGACCCCTGCTCAAAGCAGGGTCAGCTGGAGCAGTTTTCTCAGGCCAGGTCAAGTGAGGTTTTGAATGTCTCCAAGGATGGAGACTCCACAACCTCTCTGGGCAACCTGTGTCTGTGTTCAATACCTAATAAACAACATCTACTGTTCTCCCTTCATCTGTCCAAGCCAGTCACCTCATTGTAGAAGGTTATCAGTTTAGTCAGGCATGATTTCCCCTTCACAAATCTGTGCTGACTACTCCCAATCACCTTCTTGTCCTTAATATGTCTGGAAATGGTTTCCAGGATTAGTTGCTCCTTCAGCTTCCCACATGACCAAGCTGAGGCTGACTGGCCTGTAGTTCCCTGGATCCTCCTTCTTGCCCTTCTTGAAGACAGAAGTGACATTGGGTTCCTTCCAGTCCTCAGGATGCTCCCCTAGCTGCCAGGACCACTCAAAGGTAATCAAGAGTGGCCTTCTAATGATATCGACCAGCTCCCTCAGCACTCGTGGGTGCATCCCACCAGGGCCTATAGACTTGTGTATGTCCGGTTTGTTTAAATATTCCCTAACCTGATCCTTCTTCAGCAAGGCCAAATATTTCTTGCTCCAGACTTCCCCTTTAGTTTCAGAAACCAGTAAACCAGGATTGTCAGTAAAGACTGAGGTGAAGAAGGCATTGAGTACCTTGGCCTTTTCCATGTCCTTTGTCACCAGATCCCCTGCCCCATTCAGCAGCAGGCCCACACTTTCCTTGGTCTTCCTTTTGTTGCTGATGTACTTGTAGAAGTCCTTGATGCCTTTTGTGTCCCTTACCAGTTTAGTCAGGAGCTCCTTGTTCATCATACAGGTCTCCTACTACTTTTTATTGACTTCCTGATGGTCAGGGTGGACCACTGTTGAGCTTGGAGGAGGTGATCCTTGAACATCAGCTACTGTCCTGGACCCCAGTTTTCTCCAGGGCTGGTTCCCATGTGATTCTTCAAAGCATGTCCCCAAACAGGCCAAAGTCTGTTCCCCTGAAGTCCAGGCTTGTGGTCCTTTTTTTTGCCTTGTTCCCTCCTCTCAGGATCCTGAACTCCACCAATTCATGCTCACTGCAGCCTAGGCTGCCTCCAGTCTTCACATCTCCAACCAGTTCTTCCTTGATGGAAGTATGACGTAGAGCAGACCACATCCCCTTGTTGGCTCCTCCATCACTTGTGTCAAGGAATTGTTGTCAATGCACTCCTAGAGTGAATCTAGAAGATTCTAGAAGAAAACTTCTAGATTGCTTGTGCCCTGCTGTGTTGCCTCCCAGGCAACTAGCGAAATATAGTACATGTTGGGTGATTGGTAGATCTGTCATAAATCCAAAGAAAAGTAAGAAAATTTCTGAGTTGTAAAATTATTTTTGATAAATATGAAAGATTTATGGAACATATTTTTCGTAGACAGGGATCTTGCTACCTGTCAATATATGCTGATACAGGATAATATTTGTTGGTTTTATACACGTGTATATGTATTCAGAATCTGAATATGGAGTTTCTTTTGTTAAAATGTTTATTGTGTGGTTCAACAAAATGATGCTGAGACAAATGCCAAATTGTTTGCATTTCCTGTACACCAGCTAATGCTCTGAGCTCACATGTCAGGGATCTTTTTTTGGTAGTTTGTATAATTACTATACAGAAAATGTCTAGGATCAACAAACCAGAAAAGGATCAGTTTGAAAGGTCAGATGAGAAGTCACATTATTGACTACATATATACTCTGTGAACACAATTAGCACAAACTGTGTAAGTTTTAAAAAACATTCTTGTTTCAGAAGAAAATTACTTGAAACCACACAACTAGCCTTTGCACTGAAAAGAAAGTATAGAAATTGAGGGATCCTTAATGGGAGCTCTGGGTTGTGACAGGGTACTGCTGGCATGAACCAGCCCAGCTGTCACTGATTTTTGATCAGACCTGTGTTTCTGAGGAAGCACCTGCTTTTCTTCCTTGAAAGATGAAGTGTGATATTTTCATTATTATTCCAATGCATTCTCCAGCAGTGTTTATGGAACATTTTGCAAAGATGATGGCCCATTCAGAACTAGATATGAAGGTTTTCAAAAATTCTTGCAATTTCTTTCTCACTTCTCTTCTAAACAATTTTTATTTTAGTTTATTCCCCTTTCAGATGACTTGGAATTGCAGATCCTGAGTCCAAATCCATCCTTCAGAGCTTGGAGTTGATGGATTTCTGAGGTCTGGCTACATCTAATTTTAGACTGAGGCTTAACACTAAGTTTTCATCTGTTTTTGAAATTTGCCCAAGGTTTCTCAGTGTTGTTCAGTGTCAATATTCAGGCTTAGAAACACCTCTAATTAGAATTATCTAATGCAGCATTTTTTTTGCAGTAAAGTAGTATTCACACTCAGAATTTGAACCAAGCACTTGTTGAACTGAATGGTGCTGGTGTTTGAAGAGAACATGGATTGGATTTGGCGATTGTAGATTATTTATTCCCTAATTTTAAAGAGTTTGTTTCTTCATAAGACAAACATAAACTAGAAGCAGAATAGAGGCTTAAGATCATTCCTTCCCCTTCCCACCACACCCCAAAAAAAAAGAATTTATCTCAGAGAAATATCCTAATGCCTTGCATAACCTGGTCACTAAGAGGAAAGGCACGTTCACTGGACCCTTGAGCAGAAGCTAGGCATTTCCTTAGAAGAGACTGACTTACAGAAATCTGTTCATTGTTTTGTGCTTGCTTTCCCTAGCACATAGACTAAATGTGTGTTTATAGCTAGAAAAAGCAAGTGCTACACATAGGAGATAGCATGAACCAATAAAACACTTAAAACA
This sequence comes from Balaeniceps rex, assembly GCA_013401315.1. NCBI lineage: Eukaryota > Metazoa > Chordata > Aves > Pelecaniformes > Balaenicipitidae > Balaeniceps > Balaeniceps rex. Next base: position 2,735 of record VYZW01048415.1, on the reverse strand, counting down.
ACACCATACTTATNAAACACTTAAAACAACACCATAGTTATCCGAGATACATTATTTATGCTATTTTATTTGCTAGTTGGTCATATTTAGAGGGATGTTCTTTTTACAGGGCTTCAGCTGTTACCAGATTCAAGAGAAGTAAGATGCAATGCCCTTGAAACAAGGAGCACCCCTCGCTCCTTTTTATCTGTTTCAGTGCATCTGAATACTGTTTCTTCTTTATAAGACTGTCTTGTCAGGACTGGTTTTGCATGTATCAGCCGTTAGTAACCCTGGACTGGATCTTAGCTGTTGACTATGATTTTTTTAGAATCTTTTTCAATTGCAAAAGCTTAGCAAAGCCTGCCTGTGTTGATTCCTGTGTCACTGCTGCCATCTTCTGGAAAGTTTTTAATATTGCTGGGTGGGCGTTTTTTAATGTAGATGAATTCCAGTAACCAGGAGATGAACAAAATATATGCTTCTTGCACATGATTACAGGAACACAGTCCGAATGGCACGGAATAAAAGTTCGTATGTGGGGTGCCTTGATTATGTTAGGGATATTTAAAAAAACATTCAGGGAAGTGAGTGGCCTGATTTCTATTGCAATTCACTGTGAATTAAGCACTGGGTAGTTGCTTAACTCTCATCAGCTTCCCAGCCTGAGTGTTCAGTAGCTCATTTCAAGAACCACATTAATGAATCCATCAGATTTCCAGGTCTGTTTGCACATATAAATGTGCAGCTAGATGCTCAAATGCCCAGGGCATGCATGCATAGCAGCAGTATTATCATATGGAAATAGGTTTGTCATACTGTTTAAGGGCATATTAATTGAACTCCAAAGCTGCTAGAGCAGGAGCTAAAGCCACAGGCAGTTAAATTCATTCATTGTGACATTCCTTGTGAACTGATATATGCATTCAGTGACAAAACATCTTTTTCAAAC
>VYZW01048411.1:5361-32297 GCA_013401315.1 Balaeniceps rex | reverse complement strand
CAGACAGTCATCTGCAGTGACCTGATTTCTTTACTGTGCTGCTTTCATTAGCCAGGTCGCTTAGTTAAGCAGAGCCTTTCCTACCTTGCCTCTCTTAATGTCTTGGTCATGAAGGAGAGAAAGAGATTCTGTTTCTTTGCTGTCTGAAGTGACATTGAGGTATCAACAAACAGCTTGTCCACGGGAACAAAATTGATTGTCCCTGTGAGCCTGTGCGGGGAACAGCTTCATGTTTATGAACTGCTTNTTTTATAGAGAAAAACTCCAAAGAGGATGTGCCTGGAGTAAGATTATACGTCTCATTGAGCCCTGGTTTAGCACAAAAGCCCACTTGGTACAGTCATCTGCAGTGACCTGATTTCTTTACTGTGCTGCTTTCATTAGCCAGGTCGCTTAGTTAAGCAGAGCCTTTCCTACCTTGCCTCTCTTAATGTCTTGGTCATGAAGGAGGGAAAGAGATTCTGTTTCTTTGCTGTCTGAAGTGACATTGAGGTATCAACAAACAGCTTGTCCACGGGAACAAAATTGATTGTCCCTGTGAGCCTGTGCGGGGAACAGCTTCATGTTTATGAACTGCTTTGAAGAATCCTATGCAGTGCCCTGCTCATGGACATATCAAGCTGTACTTTTATGGCACCCAATTGTCTTCTGTTGCAAGTATTGCTAAAACTAGCTGTATTCACTCTTACAGTTATTTGTCTGAATATTGCTAAATGGGTCATGTTATGCATAGGAATCAAGTGCATTTTATGCCCAAAGCAACCAGTAGCAGCTGGAAGCAAGAAAGTTAATTTAGTATCAAAAGGGTCCCTTAAAATTGTCTGATTTCCTACATGAAATAGACTGCAACTTTTGTTTGACAGGTTCCTGCATGAAGTCCATCATTTCTGGCTAAGACAGCAGGAGACACGTAGAAAGAAATATACAGCTAAATCTCATTCCCCAGATGGAATCTGTTTGGGGAGATGAAAGTTATTTCTGATTAAGGAGAACCTTCTATCCTGATAAGGCTGGAACATTTCTGCTGTGGTTTCACATTTAGTGTTACATTAAGAACACTCCAGATGCTTTCTGGATCACATAGTCAAAGAGGCACCTTTGTGTTATGTGCCCGAGAGAAATTAGCAAGAGCCCAAGGACAGCAAACCTTCCCTTCCTCTCAGTGTGGGTGAGACAACACCTGGAGTGCTGTGTCCAGATTTGGGCTCCTCAGACAAGGAAGACATTAACATTCTGGAGCAAGTCCAGCAGAAGATCATTAAGAAAGTCATGGGGTTGGAGCATGAGATGTAAAAGGAGATGCTGAGAAAACTGGGCTTTTTCAGCCTTAAAACAAGACAAGGGGAGATCTTGTTGCTGTCTGCAGCTACCTGATGGGACGCTGTCTAAAAGATGGTGACAAACTCTTTTCAGAGGTGCACAGATACAGAGGTGCTTAGGACAAGGGTCAGCAGACACAAATTGGAATATGGGAAATTCTCATTAGATGTAAGGAAATATGTTGGAAAAGGTTGCCCAGGGGGGTTGTCAAATCTCCATTCCTGGAGATCCTCAGAGCTCACCTGGATGAGTTCCTGATAAACTTTATTAAACTGTATCCACCTCCAGGCAGGGGGCTGGACTACACAACAGCCTGCAGAGGTTCTTTCCAACCTAAACTATTCTATGATTCTATGATCATTCTGGTATACATGCCATGACCTCATGGACATGGTGCCTTTTTAAGTTCTAAGCTTCCTGACAGACATCTGTCTGGGAATGAAATGTTCAGGTTTCTGTTTCTGCAGAGGCAGTTGAAAAGTAATATAAACACTCATACTAAATGATCACCCAACATCTCACAGTCCCAGAAACTAAAAAAAAAAAATAAAAGAAAGACAGTTGCCACTGGAATACCAGTTCCTACTTGCACATATTTGCAAAGTGATGGAATTCCTTCTGGGTTTGCAAATTGCCAGGTGTAATCTTGGTTTGTGTTGGTTTCTATCCAATTTAATCTAGTTGAAGCTCTTGAGAGACTGCAGAGGACAAATGAGAAATATTTATACAGGCTGTGTCTACAGGCAAGAGGTACTGCAAAGACAAAAATATTCAGAAGTTGCCCAGTTTGGCAAGAGTTATTCTGAGTGCTACAGTAGCACACTGCAATAAAAGAAAATAACAGGACCAGAGACAGGATGATTCACTAGCCTGTGTGTTAAGACAGTACCCTAAGTGGTGGAAGTTGAAGATCTTGCCCGAATGATACAAGTAACAGATCTATAGTTTTTTAGGACATACTTTGTGTTGAAAATCAACACCTACCTCAATTAATATCTGAGCTCATTATTTAAAATCCAGTAGCATTACCTGGAGATATTGAAAGTACTCTCTCAGCAGTATTCTTGAACCCAGTGTTTACGAATCTGTTTTGTAACCTGGGAGGAGGGTTCAAACCTTCTTTAGCCAAAGAAGTGAACTTGGACTTCTGTGCTTGGAACAAGTATCATGTGCATTGGGGTAAAAGCGTCTCTATCCAAATTGTTTCCCTCCTTTGTCACTGTTGTTCTGTTTTTCCACACTCAAACCTCTTTGGTTGTTTTGACCCGAGTTCTCTGTGGTCATGGTATGAAGGGACTGCAGTGTTTGGCCAAGAGCATATTTACTAAAAATATCCCTGTCTTTCTGTGTTTGGAATTGTATTGATGCGGGTTGAAAGTACTGGAGGTTTTCCCTTCAGAGAGAGGCTATGGTTCTGGGAAGTGTAATTGCAAAGGCTGAATATCCTAGTCAGAAAGTCTGGGCAGATTATGGAGATGCTCTAAAGTATATGCAATTAAATGGCCACATGTTAAAGTGCAAGTACGCGAGCACTATATACCCTGAGGCATTTTGAACAATGAGAGGCAAAAGGCTGAATGTATGGTGAGAAACTTAGATACCATAACAATGGGAGCCACTGGGAAAAATACAAAAATAGCTTTTTTAGATTACTGAGCAGAATCAGCAACATGATAATGTCTTAACTTCCATGGGCAGATTTTCTGAAGTGGGCAGAATTCAGTCAGGGTGAATGGCTTTCAAAAGTAACAAAAAACCTCCAAGTATTTTTTTCTTCAGACAGAAGAGGAAGAATGTGTAGTGTCCTAATCAGCTACTCGCTTTGACTAATCCTGCTAGACTAGGCTCCTGGAACAAAGATGGAACCTGTGCTCAGATTTGATTTCTCTTTATATTTTTAATTCTCTTTGGGTCCACAGAGCGACACCAGTGTGAAAGGAGGGGGAACTAAAGAGTCATTCCCTTTATTTTTAAAGTAACTGCACTTAGAAAAGTGAGATGTTGGGAGAGTGTTCTAGGTGTCTACATTTAGGAATCAGTACCATTATGGATGCTCTGGGATATCCAAAATGTCTATATGAGGCTGATGGATATGACATCCTAGGCTGTCTCATCTGGCACTTAGACACACTTGTTTAGACACTCAAATTGCTCTTTAGAAGTCTAATTTAAGTCTGCCATCAAGGTCTCCTCTGTAGTCAGTGGAGAGGGATGACACAAGATGAATCATTCTGCAGAGGTGCCATTCTCTTTCTTCTGATTACGGAGGGGAGGAAATAGCCTAAAACTGATCCTGTTTCCATCTGGCTGCAGTTAAGTGAGATGAATCCTGGCGTATTGGTTTGAAATATGGTGGCCCTGGATAGAACGTCACTGCAGCAGAATGGGGGAGTTCCCACTCCATCCTGCTATCTCCACCTTTCCTCTTTACTTTTGGCTGTATGTCCCCACCACTTGCATTGTTCCAACTCTGGTGGACAACAGAGGTATTGATTGGTTAGCCAAAAGAACTAGATGGTTTTCTGAGTTAATGATGTCTCTTGGGCACCAAAGCTGGTGCAAGAGATGGAAGGGAAGAGGACAGAGCAGCAGCAAGCAAGGAAGGGGAGAAGAAGGACTTGTGGAAGGTGATCCCTTCCCTTTCCATGGAAGGGGTTAATTAAATTAGCTTGACTGCCATGGACTACAATCAAAGTGACTAAGACCAAAAAAGTTGCATACTGTAGGTTGAAGGTAAGTTGGGCACCTTTACCAGTGCCAGTGCCAATGTGGGGAGGGGGCATGTGATATATGCTGTGACTTAGATTTTGAAAAATGAACCAAGTGCTTTAAGCTTTTCCTGGACATCTCAGTCTGTAGTGAATACGTCTGTCTGAACACAAGCTTAGACTGACCTTAAGGGACCTAATGAGGGTCTCACCATTTGATGCTATAGCTACAGTCACATGTAGCAATAAATTACAGGAAATAAGAATACTTTATCAGTGATGGGATCTACTCTAGGCAAACCATTCTCTGAATACACTTTTTTTTTTTCTTTCTACAGGTCAGTGAATATATCCAAACACATTGAAGTGCAATATTTAATTAAGAATAGAAGATGTTTGACAGAAAGGAAATTGCTATACCGGTCACTCTTGACATTATTCTCAAACAATCAAAATGCTGAAAATAAGGCTCTGTGAAGGCCCACCAAGCAGCCAAGGACCACATAGAGGTCATGTTATATAAATATGTGTTGAACAGTAGATTTCCACTCTATTTTGCATATCACAGAATTGTCTGATCAATAAAACAAATAAGTGTCGAAGAGAACCAACAGAGGGAGAAAAAGACAGAGGGAAAGTGTGCATGACTGAAGCTTTTCAAATATCACTTTAATTATATCTATGCTTTGATGTAGTCTTCTCTCCGTAGCTCTGTAAAAGTCAATTTTTGCATATTTCCCTCTTCTTCATGTGCCACTAATGTAAAGACTGAAGAATGATGTATGAGTTATTTATGCTACTGTCAATATGTATGTCTCTATCTGCAATGGGAGAAGTGTGGGGATGATATGTCATTTAAAAATGCTGATACATAATAATCGTTACTGACTAGAAGAGGATAAGTGCCACTGTACTTAACATTGCTGTAATCCTTTCCATCTTTGAAATACTTTCTAAATGTTAATTAGCTACTGTAACTCACCAAAAATTTTCTGTCAAAAATGTTTTTTTGACATCTACTTGGGTTATTTTCTCCTGGAAGCAGATAGTTTTAACAAAAATGGATGAAACTGGCATGGAAAAAATTTCAAACAAGAAAAGGTGTACAGATAAAAATGAAGATTTAGTGGTTGGTGGTTAGTAGTCGGTGTCTTGCAGTAATTGCAACCAGTGTTCTCATATGCATACTCTTATTCTATGAGGAAGAAGAGACTAGCTCAGCCATGACTACATGGTCTGTGACATACTCCAAAGAAATCACTTATCTGTCATGAGAACAAACTGAAGTGCTGTCCAGAAACACAGGCTGGTCATGCAGCCTGCACTTAGATAAGAAACATGCACAAACCATGACAATACCACCTCTGTTAAAGAAGTCGGACAGGCCACAAGTAGAAAAGTGGAAAAACTCCCTGATTGTGAGATGTGCGTGAGATACAGCAAAGCGTTTTTGGAGATGTGTGAAGGAGTGTGTAATGGAGTGTGTTGAAGAGAGCCCCAAGGTAGCTTGAAGCAGCTCTGCAAGGTGTGGTGGACATATTGACTGCCTTATCTTCCTCTGCAAATCCTAGACAGAGATACTGCCACAGATGTTTTGGGGCGACACATGCACGGTGAGTGTGATGGTGACAGAGACTGCTGACTGTAATGTGCCATGGCAACACGGATGCTCTGAGTACCCACAGGCATGTGCAGTGACTTCTGGGCATGCTGGGCTTGGGACACCACGGTCCTCTCCTTCCCTTCCTGGACTTGTGCTGGGAATTCTGGCCTGGCTTGCCCCCACATCTTGGACAGATGCAGAAAATACCCCAAATCCCCACAAATGAAATATTCAGGTTGAAATAGAACCAGGCAAAATCTTTGCAAATTTTCCAGGCAAAATCTTAACATATTGTAGACATAAATGCAATGGAGGGTGGAGGGACTTGCTTGGGATTTAAGAGTTGCCACAGCTTGGATCAGTATTGTGGTAAAGAAGTGCTGGGAGACTCTGAACTAAGCCCTTGTGCACGGTGTGCACACTTCGAAAGAGAACTGGTTTGGGCTGTACAATGTGTTTCAGGTTTTGTGACGATGTAGGTCTGTATTTAAGTGTGGCTCCCAGATCTTAGTCTTCCATGGTCTTAGAAAACAACCGAGGAACCGAACTTGTTCATGACTGCAGGTCTGCTGGAATTTTCTCTGCCTTTTCTTCTGTCCTTTCTGGCACATACAACAGAATAGGATGGATGTGTGAATCTCTGCTGCTTCAGTGCGAACTCCAGCAGCTTAATTTAACTACAGGTGAAAGTGTGCTTAGTCTCAGCCTTGGCACACTTTGTGCTGAAATACATGCGTAAGCTTCCGCTTCAGTAACTCCGCTATGAAGGATAGGCTAGGGGGTGACAACAAGCAGTTATTAAGTTGTTAAACTGCTGAAATTAAGTTCATTATTGATGATCTTGAACTTTGCTCCTCAAAATGTTGACACGTTGTGCAGTTATCTGCAACCTGCATATCAAAATTGGACAGAGGATCAGTTATAAAAGTATGTTTCTTCAGTGTCAGCCAGGGGCCCTTTGTGCTGGGCTCTGCCTACACATTTCTGTGGCAGGAGCCATTCTTTGCCTGGAAGATGAACAAGGCCTGACAGATAAATCAGGCAGTGGGTGATAAATAGAAAAAGAGGTGAAGTAACTTCTCCATGGTGATACAACATCTCTGGAGCAGGTCTACAGCAGTCTGCATCGCCTCAGAAGTTCTTATATTCCTGTGCTCTGCTCTGTTTCAGTGTTATCCTCTGTCTTAAACAATTTTCAATGGCATGTGAAGTATTGGGCAATAAAGTAATTCGGTTGCTGAGGGCTTATTACATTCCTAGGATTTTGCAGAGAGCTTATTTAGGGAAGGCGACACATACTTACTGATGGATTTAAGAATGCTATTCACTAGTTAGACACTGTAAAGAGAGTAGAGATCATGTTGTTTGTGGAATAATGTTTACTGTGATTGGATTGAAATGCAGCTGCATACTTGCTTCTGAAAAAATAAACTGGAGATGACAGTTTGAGCTAAATCTCTCAAAAAATTTTCTATCATAATCCTTGGGTGGGCATGCTGGAGAGAGATATATCTATCTTTGACACTGATTCTGCACTAAAAAAAGAACTGAGAAAGATCTGCACATCCTGAACAGAGTAAATGCTAATATTGTCAAAAGTCTTGACAGTATTCACAAAACAAGCTTGCCTTTCTGTGCAGTGAACTGCAGGCTTTGCAGAAAGGCACTGCGAGGATATAAGGCTTTCCTGTGGCTCCTGAAGGAAGATGCTCGGCTGTCCCAGGTCTGCCAGAGCACTCCTGAGTCTGTACGGGCTCTGCTATGGTCTTTAGGCTGTGCTTTTTTATGAAGACATGAAAATGTCCTCTCCTGTCCCTTGTGTGATAACTGTTTTTAAAATGGGGAATCCCTCTTTCTGCTTGGGAATGCTAAGGGATTGGTTTAGTTCCCTGACTTTTTTTTCCCCTCAGTAAGGAAAAATTGCCCCTTGGTGCCCTTTTGCTACCTTTTGATCACTCTGACATGCGTTCAGTCTGATGTAGTTCATTCAAAAATATTGAAGGGTCACCAAATGCCATTAGCTATATTATTACTGATGACCTGAGGGATGGAGCTTTGGCTTCAAATCCATCAATTTTCAGCTAATAATGATCATTAGCAAGTAAAGATAAACGAGGAATGTTTTATGGTACATCTGCACTTCAACTGCTATATACAGGTAGTACATCTTCTACTGCAGATATGAAACCACCCAGATGAAGTGGATGACGGAACACTAAACTCTTTTTCAGTCTCCAAGAGACAGTTTCTGGCTGGAAGAAAGTACTCATTGACAGTAACTGGTGATAGAAAGAATTTATGAGCTACTGGACAGTAAATGACACAAAATCTCAGCAGCAAAACTGATTAGTCAGAATTTGCAAGTGTGATCTCTTTTCATGGTCTTGGCAGCTAATGATCCTTTGGGACACCAAAGTGACCTTGGAAGTTAATAACCTACTTCTTGCTACAACAAATAAAATTAAATTCTTCTTGTTTTGATGAATCATTTTCAGGATTGTTAATTAGAAGACCTGGCCCTAACAGAGATACAGGATACAGGAGACTTCTTTGTGCTTCCTGCTGACTTCTGGGGACAATTCAAACCCTATTGGAGGCAATGGGTAGATTCGACAGGGCTTTGAATTGGGTCGTTGAAATTAGTATCTATGAGCAAGTCACTTTATCTCTCTGAGCCTCTTTGTCTATGTGTTCACATGGGGACCGCTAATAATTACTTACATCAGGATGTTTAGAGCATTTTGGGATGTGTTCGTGGACGACATTATAGAAGCACAAAATAGTCATTTAAATCTGCACAATCTATTATTTATTCTAAACTATATGCAATAAATATCATAGATTATGATGAAATTAATATCTGATTCTATAGTAATTGGTAGTTGTAAACGGATCACAAAGAAATGCAAATAAAACAAATTAACATATATGAAGTAAAAAAATTATGAGAATATCTAAAATCACATAAAAACTTAATGAAACATAAAAAATAATTATGATAGAAGCAAAAATGGCACTAAACTGTGATAAACCTGTGGTGTTAGTAATTCTCAGACTTGTAGTTAAGTGGTGATAAGTAAGTACAAAATACACAGAAAATCCTATTGTGCAATACAATAAACACCAAGACTTAAGAAAGAGGATCAGATACAATGGTAATTAATGCAGGTTGGATTCCACCTTAGATTAATTCAGCCAGCTTCATTTAGGCAGTTCCAGGAAGGAATCTGAGCTTATTATACTGTTAATATTTACTTCAGATGTGGCAGACCGTTTTCTAATATTTTATTTGATTATTTTGGGTAAATTACCCCACACTCCCACCCCCCAATGAATCCATTTTATTGCTGCATTCCATTGAAAATGTATCTGTATTTGTAGAAAGGCCTTTATTTTCAGAAATATTAATCTTGGGACAGTTCATGCCCTCACTCTGGAGTGAAACTCAGGCCAGTGCTGCTTCTCCTCCTCTTCCTCATCCCAGGTTTTACACAGGAAGGAAACATCAACCTGGTGGCACACACCAGTAGTTTTTTAATCTGATCATGGAGAAACTTCCATCCCAGCATATGAGGTGAAGACCCAGCAGCGTATGTGTAGGAAACATCAACCATGGAACAAGCAAGTAAGAAAACCTTAGTCGTACTGAAACCTACAGTAAAATTTCTGTTGGCTTTGCTAGCACTAATATCTTTCACAGACTTGTACTGTGTTTTTTACAAAAACCAAGGAAGCTCCATATCTTCCCTCTTTATAGAAGACTTCTCCTTGGGGCCCATAGGGCAGGTGCAGCAAAGGGTGAGGTGAGGATCTGCAGAAGAGGCTGCAGCCCTACCCAGAGGAAATTCTCTTTCCTGGCAAACCGGCCTGTAGATCTAAGGTAATTTGGTTGCCTTAGAAGATTAAACCATGGTTCATGTTATTTTGGACCAAACTCTTTGCAGAATTACTCTGGGGACTAAAAAAGCCAGAAAAAGAGTGTTTTCTCTCACCAGGAACCATTCTAAGGTCATGCCAATGGCAGGGCAACCAGATTTCTTTTTTATTTCTCATGAGAGATCTAATTATAATTTTTGTTGATGAAACACAAATGATAGCAAGTAACATCATTTAGTATAAGGAGTCTGGGTGAGTCTGTCTTTTCAGTTCCTCCTCTTGGTACCAAAACTTTATTTTTATAGACACAGAACAGCAATCCTTAAATTGCCATTTAGAAACTTAAAAACATATAAGGAGAAAAACACAAAAAATACTTGAAAATGGGAGGCAAAACAACCTAATCCATCTCTTAATGTCATCAGTAATGTCACCACCATTCTAGATGGAAAAAAACAGATCCCTGATTATGTGTAGTCTGTACTTGTATGCGGATAGGTCTGTGTGGGCCAAGCTGTGTGGGAGTGAAAATGACTTGAAAAATTGTGAGTTTTCACTGTTATTAATAAGGTCAAAATGTTCTTTCTTTTATTTAGGAAAAAAAAGAAAAAACACTCAACACCTAAACAACACTATAAAAGTGAAGTGCAGCAAATCCAGAAGTTAATATAAAATCCACATGTCAATTTTTCTGCGGGAAGTATTTTGAAAGCCAAAGGCAACTCAATAAAAGAGGCAGAAGAAGCAGCAACATTTCAATTAGGTGAGAAGAGAGTAGGCCCTGACAGTTCATTACTGAACTGGCTCTTCCAAATACTGCCTTTCTTTTTTTTTCCTTTGTCCCAGTTAGTTCATTAATGCTGGTCTTCAATTAGGAACAGTATTTCTAACGAGATCTCCACTTAGTAACCTTTGCTTTTTTTTCCTGCCCATTTCATAAGTACAGTCGTAGAATTGTAGTGTAACTTTACAAATCTGAGGGCTGAATTGTCGTTAGTGACGGTACATTAATTCACTGAGCCCCAGAGAACAAAGATGTTAAGCAGTGAAGTAGCAAGAACAGGAAGAGATGGAAAGAGAAAATCATGGCAGAACTGACCAGTCCTTGGTCTTGTAAAATACACCTGCCTGCCTTGCAGCTCTCTTGCCTTTAGGCGTCACATAAACTCTGGGAAGAAGTTATATCAGTCTCAGACTTTGATGAGGACCGTGGCAGCAGGGATCATTGCTTACTGTGTCTACCTCTGCAGCAGTAACTTCAAGCATGTTTGCTGCACAGGCTGGAGAGTTGTCACTGCCACCTCCAAACCAGACAGCTCGGATGCAGAAAAGGGTAACTAGTATGCTAGTCATCAAAGTATTCAGGATATCTAGTTCCCTATAACTGCTTCAAGTCCTCTCAGTGGATGTTTTACCCTTCTTTAGTTTCCCACTTCTTAGCTGTTAGATGAGAGAGCAGAGCTAGGATGGGAGTCAGATAAGTAAGATAAGACACATTTCCACTCCCCAAATACCTGCTGAGCGGTGAAGTGCTTCCTGTTTCTGCTTTCTGATTTCTTTTTAATCTTAAATTATGAAGCTTGAGAGGTAAAAAACAGTGCTGAAAAGATCCAAAGAAATTGCACTGGCTAAAAAAAAAAGTGTAGCACCTAATTCCATGTTAATGAATCCCTCTCTTCATAACTTCATTCAAAAATCTGCCAGCATGCCTGCAAAATAAAAAGCTTGCAAATAACACATCTAAAAGCTTCCAGTTCCTGAAGGATATATGTATTTTGTCAAAGTGAGAAGAAAGTATTCAGCATAATACAAGAAACCTATCTACTTCCTAGCCGCAACAGTTTATTCAACTTCAACAGGCATATCTATATCAAGATGCATAAGAAAGAGGAACTAAAAATTGAGTTGTTATAAACTTGGGAACTTAGTATTTCATAGGTATATTATGCTAAATGGCTTACCCCTTATTGATTCACACCGTTATTAATCAGAAAAGCCTGAGTATATAATCCCACCTTATCTTTAGGTCCTTGGAAATGACAGTTAAAGCTGGCAGCTGGCTTAGTGGAAGAATGGTGGGATGAAAAAAGCAAATGAATATCATGTTGCATTATTCATATAATTCCACTAACAGAGACAGAGGACTTCCATTAACTGTTGTTGCTCAAGAGCAGGACTCAGGATAAAAGTAGTGCTGAAAATACTAGTATGAGGCTGTGCAAGCCTATTGACATATTTTTCTGGTTTGTTTTTTTTTTTTTGGTGGTGTTTTTTTAATATTTGTGACCTATGGCAAAATATTGAGGTTTTAACATCTAGTTTCTGTCTGACTGAGGCATGTGCAGCTCCTTCTGACTTTCCTCATGAGTTGTACAGGCATATTTAGATAGTGCATTGATCATGAAAAGCTGCACCAGGATGAAGAAACAGAAACTGGTATGGCAAGTGCATATGTCACCACCATAAGCGAAGTGCTGCATATGTAAATGGCTAAGGCAGCATGGTATTCTTGATGTCCAGCCCTATCCAGACATTACTGTTATTATAACAGTGTCCAGACAACACAGACAGGAGCAAGGGACCCTGTTGTATTAGCTGATTACAGTTTAGATAAATGAAGGAGGGAAAGAGGAAAAGAAACATGAATATATAGAATCATAGAATCGTAGAATCATTAAGGTTGGAAAAGACCTCTAAGATCATCTACTCCAACCGTCAACCCAACACCACCATGCCTACTAAACCATGTCCTGAAGTGCCATGTCTACACATTTTTTGAACACCTCCAGGGATGGTGACTCCACCACCTCCCTGGGCAGCCTGTTCCAATGCTTGACAACCCTCTCAGTAAAGAAATTTTTCCTAATATCTAATCTAAACCTCCCCTGATGCAACTTGAGGCCATTTCCTCTTGCCCTATCACTTGCTACTTGAGAGAAGAGACCAGCACCCACCTCACTACAACCTCCTTTCAGGTAGTTGTAGAAGGCGATAAGGTCTCCCCTCAGCCTCCTCTTCTCCAGGCTAAACAACCCCAGTTCCCTCAGCCACTCCTCATAAGACTTGTTCTCCAGACCCTTCACCAGCTTTGATGCCCATATGAAATGACTTGCCTACTTTCACTGAGCAAAGCAGCAGAGAAACTGGACTGGACTTTACTTAACCTTTTATTTCTCAGTCTCATGACTTTGGGAAGGATTCAACTCATTACAGACTTCAATCTGTAAAGCAGCTTTAGTGTTTAATGTGAGCTAGACATCTAAATCCAGCCATGGTCTATGCAGAGGCATATTCAAAGAGCCGCTCATCCCATTCTGGGACAGCACATACGATATGGGAGAGATGAATTGTTCTCTGGCAATGCCTCTCTTTCCCCCTTGACTACAGAAGGAAACTAAAGGATTAATTTCAACTAGATGTCTAACTTTTAATGAAGTTAGTTCAGATGAATCCCAACTTATTTCATTGGCTCACGATACAAATTTCAATATCCTAGATGTACAGCATTGGGATCTCAGATAGATATTAGTCAAAAATCCAAGATACAGTCAAGTAGATATGCACATAAGGACATCTTAATTTAAACTTTTCCACCTACATGTGAATGCCTAGGTAATACATCTGATTAAAATGTAACTTGATCCTGTTGTTCGATAGCTTTGCCCTCACCTAATATTTTTTTTTCTCAGGTTTTATTTTTAAAGGACTTTTTACTTCTTCACACTGCAGTTTTCCAGAACAAATTTACACCAACAAAAGGTTTATGGTATACCACTGCCATCTCTTTCACTTCTGTAATTACAGAATATGAATAAAAAATTAAGCAATTTGTACCTGAAGTCTTTAACGAAAACAGACCCCCTTTCACTCCAGCAGCAGGCATGTGAAATGTGGGTCCTGATAGGCAGGAATGCTGCTTTAACTTGGGGCTCTACCCAAGTGGCATACTGCTGTATGTTTTTCAGGCTGCCTTATTTTACTATGCCAAACAAAATTGCTTTCTCTTGTACTGGTAATGTGTATTTTATGTTCTATGAATAATGTATGTTCCCTGTGTAACTCTTCACTTCAGCTTTTGAAGGCATAGGATGCTCCAATTTCCTGTTTCGTACCATGACGAGGACCAGCAATGATTACAGAGTTCCTGAAGTTGCTCATTTGTTCAAGGAAATAACTTAAATTCATACAAACATCTTTGCAGCCTTCTGAGATGTGATTTTTCAGGATTAACACAGAGTCCAAGCCACAGAGAATGCGTATAAAAGAAGGTCTCATGCTGTCAAGTTCTCTGCTTCTCAAATTCATTAATTTTTCACACAAATCCCAGATATGAGTCATTGTTTCACTGACACATTTCTATGTCTGTTGCAGATATAAGTAAATTTATGTCAATGAATTAATGTTTAGTCAACAGTCAGTGGGATCTCAGGGGAATATATGCTATTAAAAGTATGTGCCATCATCACATTATTTGGGTTTTTTTCTTTTTGGTCCACAGGGCAAATAGTTTAAAGCTATGTGTAAAGGTACGTGCTGATAACACTGCTGATGCATTTGTATAATTACCAGTGCATCTGGTCATTTCTGCAAGAAGACCAGCAGAGCTGGGTGTGGGAACTGGATGCACAGTTTGTCACTGCGTCTTCAGGAAGCCAACCTGGGGCTTTTGGAAGGTTTATTAGAGGTGTTTAACTACTGTTTGGATTTTTACCACAATCATAATTTTGAGCACAGACAATTAACAAGGGAATAATCCTCTGCTTCCTGAATCTTTTGCTTTGTGCCACTTCTCTAGCACAATGACATCCAATTATGGCTCATGTTGCTATAGAGAACCGCAGCAACAGGAACAGGACTTGGGTCAAAGCTTCCCAGCAGCTCCTTGCCCCATGCAGAGCCTGTCCAGAAATGGCAATTACTGCGGTGACTTAAACTTTCTCTGCCTTCCTCTTTACTGTGCTCTGTCATTTCTGGTCAAAAAGACTATTCTTTTTTTATTTTTCCACTTGATATGCTTTTTCGTGTTTATATAGAGTTTCCCAAGGCAAGAAAATAGCATCAAATACAGGAAGCAACCAGTGTAGCACTTAGAAAATGCCTTCCATGTAGAACACAATTTCTTTTTACTGGTATGCGATATGTGAAAATACTTTACAGAAATTGGTAGGACAGAGATGAGAAATGAGTGGGTAACAAAGGCACTTGTGCTGCTAGACAAGGAAAATAATGTACAAAGACAGAAACGGAGATGAAGGAAGAAAAAGTTGGAATGTAAAAGCAGCAAAGGTGCCAGAAAAGTATTAGTGCAGACTAGCTACAAATGATGGGGAAATATGAAGAACAGAAATGGTGCTTAACATTTGTCAGAAGCTAAAGTGAACAGGAAAGCTTTAAGGTGACAGTTTAAAGAGGGCTTGGTGATATGGAGAGGGTCAGAGAGAAGAAAGTGTTCCCAGAGGGTGCAGCAGCGTAGCTGGAAACAAACCCTGACGCATGGAGCCTTCCAGAGCAGGTGGAAGGGGTTGAAGGGGAACAGCACGAGCGAGAGGGATGGGGTACAAGGCCAGGTGGGGTGGATGGTGTAAAATATCACTGGATTGAGCTACACAGGTCAGGGTAAGGCTAAGTCAGGCAAATAAAGTATATGTTAAAGGTACCCATATGCACATTTAAATTAACATTTATCCCAGACTTACTATAATGCTAACGGCAATTTTGTCTTGTCCTGTCTGAGACTCTTTAGTTGAACTTGAGGAACAGAAAATGAGTCCCCATTTTAGAAGACAGGCTTAGGGATGAGCTAAAACTTGGGCAGTCTCAAGGTGGAGGAATCCCAAACTGATAAACAAACCAGGTGGTTCCTCAGCTTTAGTTGTGGTGTTCTGAAAACATGGACATCTGTTTGAGTTTTAATTGCTTGGACTGTGAACGATCATGTTTAAACTTTCTACATTTCACACAATAAAAACTTTTTTCAGCTGTAACATGGCACTGTACATTTAGGCTGGGTTACACCTGAGGTTAGTACATCTTGACTAGATCCTTCAAGCTTTGATAAAACCACAACTTTGATCTGAAAGGAAAAATGGAGCATGGAAGTTTCTGAAAAGCTACTCTGAGCAGAGGAGAAGCCTGCTTTGGTAAAACATGTAAGAAAATATCAGGAACAGGGGGAAGGAATATAAGAAATACTTTTTATGTCGGGTTAAAAAATAAAAACCTGATTTTTTGAAGAAACCATGGTGGTTATTTCTGCATAGAAAGGTTATTCCCAGTTCTAGTCCCAATATGTGTTTAGGTCTCAATCTAACAAAGACTTTAGGCCAGTAAAGCATGTGAAAAAAAGTCCTGCCAGAAGCTGTGACTAGGAACTCATCCGGATGAAGCAATTGCTTAGAGGCTTTGCTGGATCTTTGCAGAAAATTGATTTAGTTGCTAATGTGATGTTCATACCAGTAAATAAAATGGGTGAGGGACTATTTTCTTGGCTTGCTGAGGAATAGCATGGCACAGCTTGCAGCTCATATGCCTATGGCTGAGCTTGCTTCTTCCCCAAAACTAGTGGCTGTCCACCAAGTGGGGGCAGCCCCAGGGCTGCTCTCCTCTGGCTTGCAGCCCACTGGGTTGGAGCACACAAGCTGGCATGGGCCAGAGCTGCACCAGGGCTGTGCTGATGGTTACTGTGAGCCTGGGCTTGAGACTGCACTCCTCTGCTGTTTAGTTCAACCCTATCATTATCCCCTTTTAGATTCTTCACTGAACACATTGTAAAAACCTGAAACGGTATGTTTTTTCATGTACTTCTAGTCTTTGCTAGCATTCCCTCATTGTGGATAAGGACTGGATCTCTGAGACATGACTGCCCTGGAAACCCACCACATTGCAGATAGTACGCTGGCAGGTATGGCAAGCACATCTAAGATGCACAGGTAACGCAACTGGTTCTATGGAGTCACAAAAGGTGATGCAGCTCTATACAACACCGGGGGTAATTTCACCTAGATTTGATCTCTGTCACTGCAAGCACAGAAGATAAAAATTGGAACACTCTCTAAAAACCTCAAATAAACAAATCCTTCAAGTCATGAGGAACATATCTGAATAATAAACCTACTGGCAGGTAAAATGCTGTCATATAAAGAGGAGTTAAATGGAAGAGGAGCAGAGGCTGGCTCAGTAGGAAATATATGCGGCCTAAACTCTGCCTTACAATAAAGAGAAAATATGCTGGCTGTAGGCAGGAGCACTGTGTAATAACACAGCCCCGCTACATTTCAAAGCTGGTTTTACTGAACTCTGGGCATTTATCTAATTCCTTCTTTTCAGAAGGCTTGCTGGGAATTATTTTATGATTAAGAGAGAAAAAAAATACAAACCAAAAAGAAAGCATCTGACCGTCTCCAATATTATGTAAGCAAACTGCAGTACATTTTTGAGAAAATAACAGACAGATGTCTGTAGTGGGTTAAATTAAATAATATAAAAGAACATTAAAGGAGGTAGTTTTATATTGGAAAAGACAGATAGTGCTTTCCAGATAGTACTGATGAATTAGATTCAATGATACAATGATTAAATGTCAGTTAAACTAAAATCAAACTGGACCTTACAAGAAGTGACATATGCAGTATGTGAAAGTATTTTAAAATTAAAATTCTAGCAACGCCGGATGGAGGAAAACTATCTTATATTTTATATAGATGGTGTTATTCTCTATTTACCTGCATTTATTTTTGCCAAAGAAATGGAATATGGAAGAAGAAAAGGATATTAAAAAACCAATAAAAATGCGTGTTATGCTGTTGACTCCAATAGGAGATGGACTGAACCAATATTCTCTGTCCTATTACAGTTAATCAATTTGGGGTTCATCTCATGTAGCTTTAGGATGGGTTTTAGCTGCTTAAACACAGGTTGCTAGAACTATTTTGGATGTCTAAGGATTATCAAGACGTCCAGATGGGGCTCGCAGATATGGCAACGTTAGGCAAGATGCAGACCTTTCTGGAATGGCAGCTGGAGGCCAGGTGAGATACCCTGACACATACCAAATGTTGCTAAGATGCCTACCTTTAGGCAACTAGATTCCCTGAGTGGTGTCTACAATGTAGGGGTGGTTCCAGCTCCAGATTCAGACACCCACATTTAGATGTCTACATGTAGGGGTATACAGATGTGTCAGTAGCTAACACTAGTAGCTGTGAGTACTCCTAGTAGTAGCAGTACTCACAGGGCTAGCTGGAGCTACTGTCCCTGCTGCCAGAATTATCCTGTTGTTTGTACTCCAGCACAAGTTTTCTTAGCAGAAATCATACTTGGGACTGCAGTTCAGAGATGACCAAGAACACATGTATTTTGCCACTGACCAGTGGTGGAAGTTATACTTCGTGATTTCACAGCTTCACCAATTATTTTCAGGACCTTCCTCATCCAGTAAGAACCAAGAAACTCAGCTGGCTCAATCCAGAAAAATGATAACTTGTTTTGATGGCAGGATCCATCAGTGCAGTGCCAGATGAGCTAGGTGGAGAGAAGACGCTCATGTTAACATAGATGTCTAGGTGAGATTGTGTTGCCTGAATATGGGTGTGTAATAATATCTTAGGTGCTGTGGTCCCATCCAGCAGCCCAGGTGGCCACTAAAGGCCACAATGAAGCTTGCACTGAACTTTATGCTGCTAGGCTTTGGTACACCTGTAAATGCTACCATCACATGTTTGGGTTGGGGAGTAGAGACCTGTCACTTCACCTTCCGTCTGGTAAGGGGTAGGTTGCAATTGGAGACATACAGCTGTGCGTGATTGTCAATAATTCTGTATCATTAAGAAAAAATATAGCAGCTACTGCCCTGGATTAATTTCCAGATGGTTATTTACATTTCAGCTATCTACAGCAAGATGTATGTGTGAATATAATACAAAAATGCACTCAGAAGTCTGACAAAATTCCAGTGAAAACTTACTTAACTAAGCCAGTCATTTTTTTAAGACTGAGGACATGCTGTAAGACTCACACGTTTTATTTTGATGTCTGCTAAAAGAAGGCTGACATTTTTAAAGGTGTTTGCATGCTGAATTCCCACTGTTTTCAGTGAGAATTAGCCATCTAATCCCTTCAAAGCCTGGCTCCCAGTCCCAGGGTTTCAAGCGCAACCCCTGCATGTTCCAGTTTCCATGCTCATGTCTTCAATTCTGTGCCAAAGTGGTTGCAAAGCAGAAGCCAAACCCCACCATCCAGCTCTGAAGGACACCAGTGCAGAAAGTGAAGCGATATCTTACCTCCTGGTGGTGCATATAGATATTCCCTGCGTGTTCAGGAGCAAATGTGCACCAGGGACATTGGGCCGGTTGTGCCTCCAGGGCAGGCAGGCTTGAGTGTCCAGCGAGCCAGTAGGCAGGGTTGTCTCTGCTGACGTGCCAGGGGACAACCAGCGTGGAGCCTCTTCTCTCCATCAGGTGCAGCTGCCACCACCAGCAGAAGTTTTTCCTCAGGAGAACAAGGTTGTCACTGAATGGCTTCAGGTGGCAGCCTCCCTTGGCCAGGTTTACTGAGGGATTTTGATGCCTGGGGATATGTGTAGACCTGGACTTTACGAAAGCAATACTGATTTAGGCAAAATCCTTGCTAGGAATATGTTTTAATCGCAGTATATGTTCCCCTGCACCTGTATGTGCCTAAATTACAGACTTGCTTGCAAAAGGGAACTTTGCACTAGGAGATATTAACACTTAAGACCGTGCTTGCTTTTTTGCTCTGAAGCAAAATCAAAATATGAAATATGTGCTCTCTCATGGAATACAGTTGCCAGCATATTTAAGTTCAATTAGTTACAAGTGTTTAATTTTTTACAGCATTCTAACATAAGAAGGTAAACATACTATACTATATTAATTATAATACAAATATATGCAAGAAGGAGATTAACTTCAATACAGTGTAAAGGTTGAAGCAAGATATGAAGTATTTTAACTATAACAAAACAAACTTTTAAGGACATTAGAAATATTTTCTTGGTTTTGACCACAAAAACATAATCAAATTCTGTATGTTTTCACAGAATATATCAATACAGAGGTAATCACATTTGCTAATGGAAAATCTGTTCTGCTGGAGTAACCTCGTCAGCCCCAGTGAAGACATTCAGTCTGGCCCCATAAACACTTACTTTCCCTCTCCTAACAGCCCTCTCATACGTGTATTGAGGGCACAGTGCATTCTTTGTCATTTTAAAATCTTTTTCAGTCTTTTTTTTCTCCCACTTGGTACATTATCTGAAGAATACGTCTTTCTATGGTTATGGTTTACAAAAAGCTAAATTAAAATTAGCTGGGCTAGAAGAAAAGGGAAGAAATTTTCCTGCATTTAGCAATATTTCCTTTCTTCTTCTTTTTGTCTTAGAAGCAGTTGGAAAATGGATCCCTATTTATTTTTTAATCATGCACACCCACAGCTGTGTAAAAGAGGTGATTGCTCACCGCCGTTGCTAGCAAATGTCACAGTGCACCGCTCCTGCTGTTTAACAATGGGAAGAGCTTTCTAACGAACCTGACATCGCCAGAAACCATGCTGGTTTTAGATAGTCCAGAAGCATTGTTTAATATAACCATGGGATTAGCTGCCTTCAAAATATATTGTTTTATTTTCTGGACTTTCCTTCTTCAAAGGCTGGGGTGTGATAAATGTCTTCATTAAGATTATGTGACATATGCATGGTGAGCTTTCAAACCAGGAATCTCTTGTCTGTTAATTGTGCAGCAGTTATTTTTTTTTTTTCTACTGGGTTGTGTTCCTTCAGCAGATAGAAAATAGCTGTTCACACCTCTCTTCTGCTTTTTTCTTGATTTCTTCGTGCTGTTTCTATTGTTTAATCTCATTTTTAGGGGGAGAGTTAGCATGCAGCAATGCCAGGAGAGAAGGAGTTTGAGAGGACTATGACAGATGTAAAGGTCCTAGCATGTGGTGCAGAGATTTAGAGGGAATATCTCTACATGGAAAAAGCCAGCAGAGAAGGCCAGGAGCTCACTTTGAGGGGACTCAGCTCAGAAGCTTTACAGCCAAACTAGGCTGGCCTTATTCCTTGTCTGGGGCAAACCCAGAGGTTTGCCTGTGTGTCAGCCTCAGTTTCCCCCTCTTGCTACAGCTTCCATGCCCTGCTAGAAGTGACAGGAGCAGGCTACAAGGTGGGTCATGATTAGAAACATTAAAATCCTTTTAAAATCCCTTACTCACTTCCATTTCCTTTTGTGCTATATAGCAAGAGATTTTATCTGGGGATATAAAAGAGCCTATGTGCTCAGAGGTGCGGCTTTGTTAATGCAGCTGTATCTGGCTCATAGCATGGCAGAGCTCGAGCACAGTCAATGCAGGGACTGTCAGCTGCCTCCCTCGTAGATGCACCCCAAGATGTTTTGAAACCCAGATCTGTCTCACTCAACACTCCTTCCAGGAATGTGCAGAGTATGACAACGTTTTTGTGGTCAATAATATTTTGTTCCCCAAAGTAAGCATCAAGATGTGCTAATTCAGGTTAAATTCAGCAAATAATTTAACTTATGTAAATAAAAACTATAAAGTGGACTTTCTAAAAGATTTTGTAAATGAAATTAACTGAATTCCTGTTTTGAAATTGTCCATATAAGTTTAAATTGGGAAAAAACCCAAACTAACCCAACTTTAGAAATAAATACTTGAAAATGAACCAAAATATTTCTTCAGAATTGACTGAGAAATTTATTTGATCCAAAATACATTATATCATTTTTTGAGGAGTGGAAGGAGGGAGGCAAAAGAAGGGAATCTGTTAAATCAACCTGATTCATTTTTTCTTTACCCTTTTTTTTTGTTTGGCTACTGTATCAAAAATTAATTTATTCCCACAAACCATGAAGCCTTGCTAAATCTGAAGATAAATTACTGTAATTGCTAACTGCCTCAGACCCTGGAAGGATGTGCTGATATCTGGAAAGAAAATCCATAATTCACAGACAGCATAAAAATGACCACGCTATGTAGATTAGAAAAATAAGAAAAAGCCCAAACTAGTACCCATGCATACACACAAAATGCTGTACCAGTGGCCCCATATGCTGGCATTTTCAGCTCCTGCCTTTTATGGAGTAAAATGGGTGACTATTTTGTAGCAGCAACAAACTTTTTTTTTTTTCCAATTATAAACTTTTTATTTATTACTGTGCCTGTTCCAGTAATACCTGGAAGAATGAGTTGGGACCAAGGGCTTCACTGCACTGTGAAGTCAGGGATTAGAGAAGGTCTGGAGAATTTCAACCTAAAATAGACAGAGAGAGGTACAAGACAGTTAGAAGAAAGGGTTCAGTAATAGGCT
Source organism: Balaeniceps rex (assembly GCA_013401315.1). Taxonomy (NCBI): domain Eukaryota; kingdom Metazoa; phylum Chordata; class Aves; order Pelecaniformes; family Balaenicipitidae; genus Balaeniceps; species Balaeniceps rex. Next base: position 10,447 of record VYZW01048411.1, on the reverse strand, counting down.
GGTAACAGGAGTCCCTGGACTCTGACAAGGAAACGAGGAGTGGGCGGGAAGTGTTAGGGATTGTTGGAGGATGGAAAAGAAAGAGCAGATGAAGAAACAAGTAGCTGGCAATTAACAATGCATCAATACTGTACACTTACTAGAATGCTAAATGTACACAACAATGATGTTACCACAGTCCTAGTGTGATGACCAGGCTACTGTTTTTCAGCACATGGACCATGGACCTCTTCCCCATAATGTTTAATAAGTATTGAAAGACTTGATGGTGTTTGTTGCCTTTTGAGTGTACCACTACCAGGAATCTTCATCCCTTAGCACCTTCTGTAGCCCTCACAAATTCCTGCTTTTCCTCTAAAAGGATGTAAATACGACCCTTATCATCCAAGGGTGTGATGCAAGGTGTCCCTGGCATCCAGGGTCTAGGGTGGCTGCTGGGGGGAGAGGACCACCCACTGAGGATGCGGACCATCAATGTTTGTTTCTGTTGGGGCAGAGATTCAGTCTGAGCATGGGGTGGGCTGGCGGACGCCCAACTTTGTCCATCACTTGGGCTGATCTTTTTGTTCTGCTTTGGCTTTGGCTTTTTGTGTCTGTGTCTGTATTTTATCGGCTCTGACAGCTGGTCTGGGTATGCTTGATGGCAACAGTTGCAGCAACAGTCCTTTTAATCTGGAAAACGCCAGGGTGGGTGGTACATGTAATTTATGTGTTTTTTCCAATTTTGGGAACTGAGAAGTCAGGCTTCCCTGGTGATAGGAACTGTGGAAATTAATAACAAAGAGGGAAGAGCAACACAGGGCATGACCTAGTCTTTTGTGAAGATAAAGAAATCCAAAGGAAACAGCAAAATATACGATCTCATCACACACCTGTTCTCTCTGCCCCTTCTGACAATATATCCCTGGAGACTCATTGAGCATGGAACTGCTAAGGATTTCTGCATACCCCAATGGCTTAAAAAGCCACTTGCTCTGCAGAGATACTCAATGTTTTTATTTAGAGGGAATCAATGTGTTCTGGTAGGATCTGCCTTGAAATCCCCTCTGGCATGAGGAGAAGGTGAGGTTCCAGTGCAGTGGCAGTACAAACAAAACACAAGAGGCTCTTCCTCCCACAAAGTTTTAATAACGGCACAGCGATGCGTTAACTGCCCTGGGTTGAGAGCTAAGTGGACAGCTAAGTCTTCTAAATATTGCAGGAGTCTGGGTGGAGACTGAAGGGAGAAAAATGAAAACCAGTCTAACTTAAAACAGATTGCTACAGTACTTTGGGCTACATATGTGCAATTTAGGTAGATGTTGGCATTTCGACTGGATTCTGTTTTGTTTTCCTCTGGTGCACCCTCAGCCCTGGGTGTCCCAGTCCAGGCTGGGTCCATCACACCAGCTGCTGTACACATACAAGATAGACCACTCACAGCATAAAGAAAAAATAATCCATCAGCATCCCCATCTTGGAGACAGGGAGCTGAGGTAGCAAGAGATTAAGTGGACCATCTGACGTCATGACAGAAATCTTTGGCAGTGCTGTCAACAGGACTCATATCTCTTCTGTCCTAACCTAGTGTAGCTAACGATGGGGTCCATCCATCATCTCCTGGCACTGCTCCAACTTTATCTATCAGTCCAACGCAGCATGTGGAATTTCTTCCCTTGTGTTATTTACAAAACCTGAACATTAAAACACTGTTTGAAACAACTTTTATGCCACTGACTTCTATCTAGGAATTCTTTTTTTTTTCCCCTCCAAACACAGGATTGTCTAGAGCAAGAATATGTCATTCAGGCAGTCTGCTCTGCAAAGAAGCCTCTTTTATTTATTTCCATGGACAGCTGAGGTAATGGTACAGATCAGGAGGTGCCATCATGGTTTCAGCATGCCCCGCTACCAAGAAATCATAATACATTCATATTTAGCTGAATCCTGACTTTTTATATTTTACCCTCGAAACCCTCACTTTTAAGCATACTGGGGGCAGGATCTCAAGGTCATTTTCTGTTACTGCAGGCTGAGACTGTGCATCTTGTTGTTTCTGCCTTTATAGGTCCGAGCCCTGAGGATGGAAGGGCAGTAGGAAGTAATCATGCTGTCTTGTGTGCAGGAGGAGAGAAGTCAGCAGAAATCTGGGAGGAGATGAGATGTCCTGCTACGCACTGGACAAATGTCTGCTACTGTGAGGGCAGCTACAGAGTGGTGTTTCAGTCCTTCCCACTATGAAAAACTGGCATTTTCCCTATAGATGCACTCCCTAGTATTTCTTCACATCAGTTATTCTGGTGAAATGACTGCTGCTTGGGAAGATAAAAAAAGGAAAAAAGAGGCACCAACAGCTAATCAATTCCACCCACTTTTCTAAAGACTTCGTAAACTCGCTCTAAGAGCTGATTGTTCTCGGTTAAAGGTGATCAGGTTATTGCTTCTGACAATCCCTCTAAAATGACAATACAGACTTCAGGCATTTCTAATGCAAAGCAGTTCAGTGCAGATCACAGTTAAAATTTTAGCTCAGTTACGGCTTTCTTACTAAAGGCCAAATACTGTTCTTGGTGCTGCGTAGCCCAACAAAATGAGGAAAGTAACATTCACCCCTCCACTGCTTTCGGTTTGTTCATACCTTTGCTATGAGACTTGCATCAGGGCATTACTACTGCAGCCTGGTTTCAGGAGCACCCTGAGGGGGACACTGTGAAACCAGGACTACATCTGTACCAGCACTAAACCCTGCCAAGCAACATATTCAGGGTACTTGAGCTCTGTCATCTACATTGTTTAAATGTTACATTTTCAGAATGGGTCTTGGCATGCTTTTGGCTCGTGTCAAAATACTGTTCTCCTAAGTATCTCCTAGCTATTATTCAGGTGTGAACACAGGCAAAGCGCTGTTCCCAGTGGCCAGTGTGCACGCAGCCTGTATATTCTGAAGAGGAAAAGAGTATAATATTGTGGAAAGGCACATTGGCCTCCGTGCCAAGAAACAGCCTGAGATTCAGTTGATGTTGTGTCAGCATTAACATTTCCATATAGATCAGGAGCCTGCTTTTGAACTGAATCTCCCTGTCTGTGCTTTGGTTCACACAACAGAGAAGGCTTGGAGAACCTGAGCTGGATTCTTCTTGGATGATACTACCCCAGAAAATGTGCACGACTAGCACACTACATCTGCCAGGCTCCAGAAGACCAGACTGGAGTTAGTCTGCAGTGAGCCCCTTAGACATGTACAGTGCGGATGCTGGGTCCTTGGCACCATCTCCTCCATCCTATACATACCTTCTTGCTCCTCCTTGCTCATCCAGGCCCAGTTTGGGGATTCATACCTGGGTTATACACAGTTCCCCAGGCAGTGGCATGGCCACACTGTCATGTGTATTAAAGAAGAAGTACAGCTCTTGTCCACCTGGAGCTGGAGAAGGATACCCACAGATACCCATGGTGAAGGCATTTCTTATGCCCTCTAACACTAAGGATGTAGATGAATCCTAAATGGACAATACAGTAGCAGCACTGAAAGTCTTCCAGAGGGTGTGGGTATAACTTATATCACCACATGCAAGAAGTGCTACACATAAAATCATCATTATGGCCTCTCCTGGATCAAGCACAGTTGTCAACCCAAGATCCTGAACCTGCAAGTGCTGCCGTGACACTGGCTGCTGCTTTTGAAAAATCTTAAGGTATTAAAGGCACTGTGCAGGGCCAACTGAGTAGGCTTGAAACCCACAAAATGGGTTTCAACACAGGTATAAATGACAGCATGACAAAATTGCAAGCAGCCAATCAGAATAAGGGTCTGTAAAATGTGTGACCTTGGTCATAAGAAGATGCAAGTCAAAGTTGTGATTTCTTCTCTCCAAGAACAGCAGGAACATTTTGGAGATGGATGTCACAAAGGCAAGCTTAGCAAAAGACTTATTTTTCTAACATCCTCCACCAAAACCCTGAAGTTAAACATCCCAGAACTTGAGATTGTTTGAAATTTCGATCTAGTTTTGGCTTCATTTTAAGTGAGTCATGTCAGTGGCTGCTACATGAGCAGCTTGAAATATCACTGAAATTCTTTGAAGGCCACTGTGCATTTTCAGCTTGAAATTTCGTACAGCTGCTACTGTCATCATGGTCCCCCAGGGAGATTCAGTGTCCCCACAGGCTCACACAGCTTCCACTGTGGTGTGCTGACTTTGCACTGTTATGCTCCCACCTGTAATTTAAACCATTCAGGTGCTGCCTGATCCAGGCTTGCTCCTGGCTTTTCTTTACCTGGACATTATTTCTGTGGGATTGTTTATTTACATAGTTTACTTCAAAAGCATGTTTGTAGAAGGGACAGGACAAATCTTGATCATAGGCACTATGATCAGGTTGCTACCAAGTCACTAATGAGATGAAGACTGACTGTTCTTTTTTCCCGTATACAAATGCTAATATGGGCAATTAGAAAATTATTGCTTTCAAAAAGAACATTTGTTTGAGTTTTGACATGCTTATCTCTCGTGTGGAGTGGAATTCAGCCCTTTTCATACAGTTAGTTTGTCCAAGGGTCCAAGAAGACCCCCTTCTCCCTCTGGAAAAAGAGATAATGATGTGTAGGTCTGTCCCAGCTTTCCACATGTTTTAGTTCCCTTGCCTTATGAGCATGAAGTTTGAAACACGTCCTGTGGGTAGCCAAGTCAGAAAAACTGGCATACCCAAGGAACAGGAAAATAAAAAAATACTATGAGAACTATCATGCTAATGATAGGAATGCATCTATATATTTGCCAGCAACTCAAGAAGGAAAAAAAGAGGGCCAGTTCCAGACCAATTTATTGACTCAATAAATGATTGTGAATTAATTATTATTGTCTGCTCATCACAGGAGCAGGCTGAGGACGCATTACACTGGTCATAATGAGTAAGGTTCAGGGAAAATCAGTGCATCAACAAGGGTGACTCTTCTCTTCTGGTGTCTTGGACTCAGGAGGGAGATTAAGGGACCCTTTGTGTGCGTCTCTTATGTGACCTGCTGTGCGCAGTCTTGAAGAGAAGACAAGGGAGCTGGTGGTCCCATGCCTCTCCTCACTCTCCACCAAAGTGCTTATGGGAACAG
>VYZW01048403.1:0-12555 GCA_013401315.1 Balaeniceps rex | reverse complement strand
TTCTTCTAAACTGGCATGTAGTCATTTTATAACTTATACTCATCTTCTCTTTCAGGCCTGCATTCTCTGGTTTTTGTGCCACCCATGTCTTGCAACCATTTCTGTAATATTCAGAGAATATCAAAGAGAAAAGGTATGTACAGGCAAGATAAAAGAGATGGAATTTGAATAGTAGTTGTTCTTCATGTTCAGTGTTTGTTAGCAAACTCATGCTCTTAGGCTGTTAATCTTATGACCCCAAAGCAACTTGAAAAGTCTTAGTCACACAGCTCTCATTGATGCTAATGTGAGTCATATTTTACAAAGGCATACAGGGTTTGAATCATCTAAGGGTAATCATTCCTAGGTTAAGGNCAAAGGAAAAAAAATGTGGAGGGGGTGTTTTGTTTTATTGTTTGCTTGTTTGTTTTTTAATTAAAAACACCTTGGGGATTCTTTTAACAAAGCTAGTAGAAAGATAAATCAGTGGATTTTTTTGTTGTTTGCTTTTTAGTCTTCATCCTTTAAAAGCTTTATGTGGCTAAATAGGTCAGGGAACCTGTAGCTGAACTGTATTCTTTAGATTAAGAAATCTGTCCAAATACATAGTTTGGTTTGTAAGCTCTAAACAGTTAAAAACAAAAGTGGACTCACTGGGTTTCTTAGTTGCTTAAACACATAGGGAACTAGAGAACTAGTGTGTGGAGCCTGCCATGTTCAGATAAAGTGCACTACTATTCTCAGGTGATCGACTACCTCATTCCAGGGTAGAGTTTGCTTCTTTTCTTTATGGTTATAACCATCTGTGCATTTTTGGAAATTGAGCTTTTATTTGTGTAGAGGATACGTAAGGGAAAGAAAAAGGTTCCACTAAAAATCTATAGTAAATGAAATACCACGTTTGATTTTTTAAAAACAAACAAACAAAAAAAGGAAATCTAGGGAGAAAAAAGACTCCTCTAGAGCTACTAATGAAGAGACTTTTTGTTGTTGCTTGATGAAAACATCATCAGGGCAGGGGGACAATCTCTAGACATAGGATCAGTAAAGGAAATTTTTGCTATATTTTGAGATTTTTAGCTTACTGAAGGGAGATTACAGTTGCTCTGCTCTTGCATTTGGGCAAGTTTAACCATTGTGTGCAGCTGCAGTTCCTACGTTATGTTAATTTAGCTGTGTTTCTTTCTTTAAATGCACTTCAGTATAATAAAGAAGTAATCAATAAATACCATATTTGTTTAAGAAAAAAACATCTATTTTAAAAGATTCTTATACATAAACTTAGACTTATGCTTTCTCAGAAACAGTAGTTTCCTTTATGCATTTGACAAATACTGCCTTACACATCTTTTACAGATGAAGAGACTTGCACTGAGAAGAAGTCTGGCTAAGTGAGACTGATAAATCACTATCCTCACAGCTCCATGATTGTGCTAGTGCAGAGTGTTTTCAGGCCTTTTTTTTCCCCCACTCTGTTTGTTGTAAGAATAGAATATCTAAACATCACCTCTGCTTGTGAAACTGCATGGGTGGTGAATTGCTAGTCTGAAATTCCCGAGAACAGAGACCGCCAGAAGGGTTATGTGACTTGCCCAGGGCTATCTACTGATTTAAAAACACCCAGGTGTGAGAGTCTGAATCCTGGACTTGAGATTCATGTTCAAATCATTTGTAACTGCAGCAGTATTAAAAGGTTTAAAGTTAAACGTCAAGCACTGACACAGTATGCTGATAGAAATTTATTTTGGGTTGTTTGGTGTTGGATTTTTTTCACTTACATTTTCCTTTTCTCTCTTTTTTGTCTCTAGATTATTACCATAGGTGTTATCCTCTGTCAGTGCATCTCCATGGTTATCCTCTACAGACTTTTTCTATCTCATAGTCTATATTGGGAAGTATCTTCACTGTCATCAGTGACATTGCCACTAACAGTATCCTCTGGACATAAAAATCGACATCACTTCTGAGATGTTTAGGAAGAATACATTATTTAATAAATGTGCAATAATGACCTGAATATACAGGTATTTTTGTCATGGGTGTGTGATACATTTGTTTCAGTGGAAAACCGAGTGATAATATCAGAGCACTTCACAGACCTTTGGTCTGACAAGGTCCCTACATTAATCTGTTGAAAGTATTGTGGAGTGGAAGAATCTGTAATTTGAATAATTTTTTAAATATTCTTTATGTGTAGCATGTGGTGCTGAGCTGTATCGCAGAAAAGTACCATGAATCTTTTCACTCCCATTCACAGCCACAAAAAATGTCCTTACTTTTATATCAATACTAGGTTTGAAGGTCTTATAAAATGCAGTTCTTAAAACATCTACAAGCTCAAACAAGTCTGAAACAGGCCAGTTGTGAAATTGGTGTGATGCGTAACGATGAGTACAAGTTCTTTTATTTTCATGCTTTAGAGAAAATGCATTTTATGTATAAGTATAAAAGAAGAGGAAACCAAAGAGGGAGAGTCCTCTAGAAAACATGTATAAAATGTTCACAACTGACTGCAAGAAACTTTCCTTTATTACTGGTGTAAAAGAAAAGCCTTTTTTGCAACTAATGTTCACACTGGTTAAAATTTTAGTGGGAATGAAAACAGAGTTTATATCTGCCCTTTTTTTTTAAAAAAATAAATGTAACTAAAAATTTCATCCAGTAATGAAGGTCTAAACAGTATTTGAGGCTTAGAAGACATAGCAACATAAAGGTAATTAACAGCAGGCTCACATCTTTTTTTTTTTTTTAAAAAAAGCAAAGAAAATGGAATGGGTGATGTGGTACTAGAATTTTAATCCTGATATAATTCATTTCTGTTACATTGAGGATTCAATCATAATTAAGCCATATACACAGATTAAATTAACAGAAGCATTTCAAATAAATGTTGGTTTCAGTCATCAACTACCCATGAATTCCTGCCCAAGGATACTTAATCAGGATTAAATTTTCTATGAATAATTGAAAAACAAAATACTCACTGGATTTGTTATAATCCATGTTGGCACTGGGTTCTAAGTAGTTGCCATCTTCCATCCATTGTAATAAAGCCATACTACTTTGTGATGCCCTAGCATTCAGAAAGCCAGTGTAAACATATACTTTATTGAAGTGCCTATTTATTGAGTATGATTAAATCATGCTGACATTTTTTTTTCCTTCATAATAAGAACATACCTATTGCCATCGTGACTGAAATCTTTCTTTTTAGATTTAGTTTAGTATTTGTCAAATTTTAGACTTCTTTTCATACATGTGTGTTTCTTCACAACATGGATTTTATTTTCTAGTAAATGAATGTTTGTTTCTTCTTCACAGTGTGTATTTAATTATGTCTCTATGCAAATGTGAAGACACCAGGGTTCTAGCTTTAAAATAGCCCTAACTTTTCCATTCACGTTTGCCTCAGTTGCGAGCATAGTTGAAACGTAAGTCTATTCCATTTTAGTTTAGAGGCAAAACTAGACATTTGCCTTTGACTAAGGCAAAATGGCAACATGACAAAGTTGCTCATTAAATCATCTCCTTTCTTATTGTTTGTAATTCAGATCAAGAATGGCAGGTTGGGGCTGGAAAAGATGAGATATTATGATTTCACACAATCTTCAGAATGATTAAAAGATTAATTATTACATTCCTCTGATAACCACACAAAAATATTATTGGTTAAAACTTCAGTCTTTATTTCCCTGCTTATCTCTGTACTTTTCATCTTCTCAAGAAAAAAGCATCCTGTTTTTGATAAGTCTCCAATAATGCAGTAGAAGAGTTCTGTCTGTCCTCATGTATGAGACATGAAATTCACGCATAAAATAGAATTTTCTGATAGACAGAAGAACTGCTTAATAGTTTATGATCCGTCATGGTAAAAGTTTTAATCTATGCGGAAAAAAACTGTATGCGACTTTCAGAAGAGGCACTCTATTTGTTTTATTCCCCAGAAGTATTTTTCTTACTTCCTGTAGTCCCTCTGACTTCAATCTGTCAGTATTAAGGTAAACGGTATCTTGATTTCACCTTATAAATATACCCTACAACAATTCATAAAATGAATTCATTGTTAATCTGAGTGTAAATATGAAGCATAAGATGTTGTCTCTTAATCTTTTCCAGATCGCCCCATAACTCAACAGGTAACATTATTGTCTCTTAGCTTGGCATCGAATCCAATGATTTGAAAATAAAATTTTACTTTTGCTATTAATGTAACCGTAGCAATTAAGTATCACTTTCTCATGGTAAGTGGTACAAAGGACATGCATTTCTGCCCAGTCTGTTAGCATTCTTTCATAACCAACACTCACCAATTTTATGTTATTAAATCATTAATGCATGCTGTAGTAGTAGGTCAGTATGACTGCAATAATATTCAAGATGTCAGTTAATTCAGTTCAGGATATCTTTGGGGGGGTCTTCAAGTATGACTAATTTACAAAGCTTCATACTTACTGTACTCTAGCTTGAAGCTTACTGCCTCTGGATCACACCCAAAGAGTGGTTTGAGTACGTGAAAGCCTATCTCTTCATCCTAACTTACATCTTCTGTGAGACCAGCTGCTGAGACCTTGCTTTTTTCATGCCTGCTCACACAGTTACCCATTTCATCAATTTGGTTTAATAACCTCATCTTGAAAGAATAGCTTCCAGCCTTCTTTCAGTTGTCTTCAATCAGTGCATCCTGACTGGAAAACCTTTTCTTTCTCTTTTTCTAAAACACCATCACAAAAAAAAAAAAAAAGTTGTCTGTCACTAACTGGGGCTCTTGCATACATCTGAGGAACCCACGATGCACCTTATGTCAGCTATGCATTAGGTGACAGCAGTGGACAAAAGCACTCCTTCGGTACACCCACAGCCCCTGTGTGTAAGTGGTGCGGGTTTGTGCCCGCTGAAAGCTGCCACCTACCTGGGGAATTCTCGGGGAGAGCTACGGCAGCTCTGGGCTCCCTGCTGCCTCACCGCTGCAAGGGGCTGAAGCGTGTTCTGCCTGAAGGCAGCGCTGCCGCTGCTGACCATGGGGAACAGCACTGTTTACTTGAGGTCAAATGGTGACATCTCACTTGGGAGTGTCTGTGCATTATGTGGCTCTGTTTTAAATAAAGTTGCAGTTACAGAGTATATTAATTCTATTGCCCGCACGTTTTGGTGCTCAGAAAAGATAAGTGTATATTGACTTGACTGCAAACTGAAGTTGGTTGTGCTCTGAAGAAATCCCCTCCTATGTGTGAGAGGGCACCTCCTTGCCAGCTGTCGTCTTTTCTACCCGCACAGATGCCAGTTTGCATCAACTATGATTTATTGGTTGGGGGGGGAGGATCCCAGTTGAGGAGAAATGAGGGTGAGATCACCGACTGTGTCTACAAGACCCCCCACAAGCTGTGAGGAGGGATCGTCTTGCATTGCTCCCGACCAGCGATGTGGAGGCTGGAGCACAAGTCCCCTAAGCTATTCGCTCCCCTTCTGTGGAGAATGTGTTTATTGTACACTCATTTAAAGTGCTTCAGGTAGGAAAATGGATATTTACAACTAAATATATGTAAATACAAGTGGAAAGGCTTAATTGGAATAATATCAAGTCTCTAATACATATTACTATACTAAGACCTCCCACACAAGACAAACATTTATAGTCAGATCTAATGAATATTCCTTTCTGGTTCCTGTGCCAATGGAGGGCCATGGAATTATCAAAGTCTTTTTGTTTGCATCTCGATCCTCCACAGAACTGGAAGAATATTTGATTTGATTTGGCTCTAGTTTATTCTGTGCAATGTTATGCCTCCAGTTGATACAATAAATGTTTATTGGGCTGGCCAAAGCTGATGCTATGCTGTACCTTTTAACCCTTTTTGTGTGACTATGCAATGTACAAAGGGCAGGTGATCCTTGCAAATGTCAGACATTAAAAGAGAATGTATTAAGCCGGTTTTCAAAGGATCCTTTTTTTCTAACCGCACCAATACAACTAGACTGTGATTTTCCAGTGAACAGCAAGTTCCGATTCCAGTTTTTCTTAAACCATTATTTTCTGCAAATCTTCTTCCTGTCTTGCGAATTCCACCTCTCCCACCGCACTGTGACCCTCCCCTCCCCTCTCCCCCTCTCTCACACATATGATTCTGAGTGTAATGGGTGTCGTTTCTATCTCTCCATCTGTTCCCACGATCAACGCTCACAGTCCAGCCCCTACTTTGCATCTAGTATGCGTATTCTCTTTATCCTTGGTCTGTTTTGATTTCACGCTTTTCCTGTCTCTCCTTTGCCCTCTCTACCATGCCTTTAGTCTCCCTAGCCATCAGAGACCTCAGGGTGTGGTGTGACATCGGAGCTAATTTGGGCTGTAAGCTGCCAAAAAAAAGTGTCCCTCTTCCCCCGGCTGCACGCTGCTCTTGCTTCCCTTGAACTGACACTGGCTGTCACCTAGCAGTTTACGTGAGATGGAGTTGAGGAGTTAAACTGGTAGAAAACTCAGCCTTTAGCAGCAGCAGCAGAAAAAAACAAATTAGTTCTCAGTGGTTTTAGCTCACCGAACCAGGTCATCAGGATTTGATGAGTACTGGTGGCACTGCTGGGGCTAGGGTAGAAAGGGCACGTTGAAGAGGGGCAAGGTCCCCTTTAGAAGGGCAGCTGGAAGGTCAGTTGGTGTTTCACAAACTATCAGCCTTGTAACTCCTCCACCTCTCTCCTGTATGTCTCCTGCTGTGTTTTGCATGCTGAGGATTGGCCTGTCCCTTCCCTTAACAGCTCTCTTTCAACAGTAGCGTCAGGGGTTTTTTTCCCAGCAAAAGGAAAACCGCTTGGCCACTTTAAAGTATTTTAAAATGAACAGGGTCAGCTGTGTCTTTGCAGCCTTACAAAAGGGGCCGGGAGGTGTCACGAGCAGTCCCTAGTTTGAGGAAGGAGTTTTGAGGGGAGAAAAGAGAAGCACCGTGAAAACAGCCATGACTTGAGTGGGTGCCAATTTTCTCAACGGACGGCAGCGCTGTGGTAGAAGGCAGCCCACGAGGTCACACGGCTCTTCACAAGGTCTGCTCATGGGCAGGGAGAGACTTCATCTGAACGACTGCGACCCAAAGAGCAAAGGTTTCCAGCAGCGGGTACTCTGGAAGGCTGCTTTTATCTATCGGTTTGTTCATCTGCTGAGATGTGTGACGTCGTGAGGCTGTGGTGGGATGGCAAGGATCTGTGTCGCCTTGTGGTCAAGTGCTGACAAGTTTGCCCAGGCTGGCGAGTGAGTTTGGCTTTTAATGCTGCTGCAACAACCACCCCCCAAAAAATTGATTCATGGAGATTGCAAATGAGCAATCTCAGGAATCTCTTCTTTTTTGATACATTAGTTAGATCTGAAAGACTGTATGTGTGCCTTCTTAGAGTGGATACTTCTTTGCCTAGTTTCTGACCCTTTGAGCCTTTTTTAAAACAAGGGCATTATTTTCAAATCATATTTTATAAAATGAACATTGGAGTTGTTAAGAAGAGATCAACATTTACATAAGACTTCTATTTAACCTATTACCTATGAAAATTTACTTCAGGATGAAACTTGTTTTCCAAAGTTTACAGCATACAAAACAAATGGTTTTTAAAATTTCCTTACTTACGAGTACCTTAAATTGTGTTTTCTAAAAGGGGGGAAAAAAAAAATCTTGGAACCTTACCAGTTTAATTTGCATTTTGGCTCTGATGTAACTCAAAATAGATTAGATTAAAAAAGGAAATTTGGCAAGTGATTACTCAATTACATGATTTTACTGCTTTGGTATTTTGAAAATAAAAATGAGCAGATCTGTTTTACTTTGAAAAGTGCCTGGTGCACGTGTGCTGTAACCACTTTTCAGAAACCATATGGAAGATTCCCTACACTGCATATGGCAATGCTACCCAGAACTCAAACGTGTATTCCTGCGATAGACTACACTAGCCACGCAGGATCCAGCCGGGTCAGGGGTTTTAATGTATACATTCAGATAATACTGTATTGAAGCAATGCAGGGTGGTGAGTTTGGTGCGTAAAACACGGGAATTTCACAGTGATGGGGCTGCATTGCTCCTTTTTCATAGAAAGGAACTAAAATTGCTTGGAGCTAGTGCCAGGCCAGGAAGTTAGGAGGAATTTGGGGAAGGGATACAACTTATATGGGATCTATATTGTGCAAGACATAAAGGTGAGCAGTATCAACAGATACTTGTAAAATATTTCATCATCTAGAGCTATGGATATTTGATCTTCTCTGCACCTTCCTTGTTACCCTTGATTCCCATGCAGTCATGTCTCCAGTGCTTCCCTGCTAGCTGCTCATCTCTAGCCTTCATGCCAAGGGGAGGAAGCCTCTGTTGACTCCTGGAAGACCAAGCAAGTGGTGGCAAACTCCCTAGAGTGAGTTAGCATTGATCCTCCACATAGTGAGGGGTGGGATAGGACTATGCCTTAAACTGAGAATCATTGGGGCCATCTGTTATTCCATCACCCTGTTTTCATCAGTGAAGTGGTAGGAGGAGAGGGAACATCTGTCCCTCCATCACTGATGCATCCCCTTGGAGTGCCTGGGGCTGTATTTGTGGCTTTCACGTCTCCAATAAATGCAACAGTTTTGCAAATGTATGTTCAGTACCATGACCTGGTCGCTCACCTGTCCTTCTCTATAGATCTGCTTTGGTGCTTGAAAGTTTCTCCACACACATGTGTGCAGCTGTCCCTTCAGTGCAAAGCGCCACGATCTGCCTCTGTTCCTCCAGCGCAAAGCCAGCTTGTGTGGTGGTGGATTCGACCAAGATAACAGCGACTTCAAATGACAGAAACCTTACTTAGCCCCATCCCTGCCCTGACAAACTGTAGCTCTTCCAGTTGCTTTTAGTGGGGATTAAGACTCTCAGGAGACTAATTTTGGTGTAGTAATGATGGTACAGAGCCAAAGTCCTGACGCATAAAGAGCAGAATATGCTGGCGAGTTGTTAGAAATGAATAAATACCTTTTGAAATAGTGGAGTGGAATGGAGGTGATGGACTACAGGATTTCACTTGACTATTGAGCCTGTGGAGCTTCAGCAAACTGGCCCCGTCTGAACAGGGGTCACTGCCTAGATGTCCCTCACACAATGCTTATTGCAAGGGGCAAGCATTCTGCTGTCACAGCAGGGAGACCCTACTTCTATCCCACTATTTTAAGGATTAACATGGCACATGAGACTTGGTTGCCCTCTGTACGTCTTGGTTTCATCCTGCTGCCTCTTACAAGTAAGTGGGTTTGGATACTACATGCCTGATAGTTGGCAGACCTGTTTCTGAGAAGTCTATGACACGAACCTTTGCTGTCCAAAGCAAAGCTCTTCTCAAGATCGACTTAATTTCCCTCATGCCTTCACTTTTCTCTTGTTTAAACGCGAAGGGATGGCCTTCAGGAATCTCCACTGCCATGTCACTGATGTCATTGGTGCATGAGGATCATTGCTGCTTCTCCTCAAAAATTGAATATGTTTGATTTTTCCTTCCTTCCTACCTTTGTGGGGACAAGGGACGAGCTCAGACCCTGATCTTCATCCCTCCAAGGCAGCAAGCTGTGCTGGCACTCTGCCGATTGCCCAAGTCACCCCGGGAATAACAAATGGACTAAGCACGAAGCCTTTATCCATGACAGGAGAGGAGCTGACAGCTGCCATCAGCCCGATGTATTTCTGCAAGGGGCGAACTGCCGTGCATTTACCAGAAGAGCTGACCACCTTCAAAGAAAAAAAGAAAAGGAGAGATTTCTACCACTGAGTTTGTGATGTGTAGACTGTGAGTTTCGATTTCTTATCTCCGAGGTCTGTTACCAGAGACCAAAACGTGCAGCGGTGTGTATATACCGATCGCGACGTTCTAAGTGACTTTGTCACATTGTGCGACAACACATTCCTTTGTTGGGGGAAGCAGCAAATCTGGGGCTTCTCTTCTGGAGATGAAAATAGGATGACAGGACCCAGGCAGGGGGAAATCCCTTCCCGGGCACCATATCCCAGTGGAATCGTTGCAATTCATGTATTATTCAAAGTCTAGATTTTGTGGCTAAGTCTTAAATTAACCTCGAAGTTATCTGAAAATAGTCCCCTATCGACTATGCGGTTATCCCAAGCAAGTGCCCTCACCGCTTACACACCTCACCCCCCTATCACGGCTGTTGCATGTGCTAGAGCAAGGAAATGCAAGCAGCGCCTTAAGAGGTGGTTTAGGAGTTCCTTCAGGTTAATTCCATGAAGAAGGGCTGTGACGGTGCAGGGCTCGGGAGGATCTACCCCTGTGCTCAGCGTTTGGGGTGACAACTGCAGCTTTCTTCATGAGGAGAGACGGGCGCCATGCCCCGTTGGGGCTGGGCACCGCAGGCCCGCGCCGGCCCTTGCCGCGGGGGCAGCGCTTCTTTTCCGGCGGGTAGAAGTTTCTCCGGTGGGGAAGGCGGCTACGGGAGGAGGCGAACACCCCGCCGAGACGCCTCGGGCGGGGGCCGGGGCTGCCCCGCTTCCCCCTTGGCGGGGAGGCCGCGCCGCNCGAGGGGCCGCGGCCCGGGCGGCGAGGTGCCGGCCCGCCCCGCCCCGACCGGCTCTCCTCCTGCTCCCGGCGCTCCGAAGTCGCCTCAGAAGTAGCCTCTCTGCCCGGTACCCGCCTGCCGAAGCGGCCGGGCAGGGCAGAGCCCGCGTCCCGCTGCCGCGGCGCTACCTCCCGGCCTTCCTCCCCGCCTGCAAACAGCTGGGGGCGGCGGGGCGTGGGGGCTGCATTTTCCTTCGCGTTGCATAGCGTGCCGAAAGGAGAGGGTCCGACGAGGCCAAAGCCGCGGGGCGGCTCCTCCGGCAGCGGCGATCAGTGGGGGATGAGCCCCCAAACGAAAGGCAGCGCCCTGCTCCTCTCGCCGCACCGCGCCCGGGCCGGGGCGGGCTGAGCCTCCGCCGGCGGCGTGCAGCGGGACACGGGCACAGCCCGGCTGGGCGAACAGCCTCCTCGGGTTCCTTTGCCTTTGCTTCGGGGGTTTGGTTTGATTTTTTGGTTTGTGTTTTGGTTTGTTTGGGGTTTTTTTCCCTCCCCCAGCCTACAATTGTCTTAATGCACCTGACCCGCTATTTCACACGCTCCGGAAACCCCAGACCGCGGCTGATACCGAGTCCCAGCGAATGAGTCGAGGGAGAGGAAGGGAGCCGGAGAAGTTTAGGAAGAAAAGTGTGAAATAAAAAAAAAAAAAAAAAAAAGCGTCTTTAGAAAAATCCTGAATGTCTGAACGTGTGTGTGTTTTCCTTCCTGCCGAAGCAGGATGTCAAATACTGTCCTTTTCCCCTCTTTTTTAAAGCGGGCTAAAAGGAAAATTCTTCACAGAATCTTAAAGAACTTTTTGACACAACAGCTGCAAAATCTATTTTCTAAACAAAGATTTATACATATTTATATGAGCTTAATCCAGATTTTTTTTTTAATAAATCATTCTCAGAACTGCAGAGGTAAACTATATGTAAATACCTCAAGTAATAGGCTTGTAGTGCAAATCACATCATTTTATCTTCAATTTTGCATTCGTTTTTCTGGCTTAAAGGTGCATCAGAGATATGCATTTTAGCATATTCAGAACACGGGGCGTGAAATTAAATGTTTGACAGAGTGAGAAAAATATACAGACTTTGGAGATGCCTTAAAAATAGTAATTTATGCAGATCTAGAGGAGTGAAATCATTTGCAATGGAGTGACCCTCTCTCCAGGAATTTTTTGCTCAGTGTTCTTCTCTAATCTCCTGCTGTATCTTCATTTTTCATTGAACTAGCCAGTTTTCTGCGAAGCAGTCTTGTAGATAAGGGAAGTGCTAAAAGAAGAAGAAAGAAGAAGCTCAGTGGGTCCGTTTCCATTGCACTTTTACCCAAGGCAATGGGCAGAATTTAACGGATTCCTTCCAACATATGTTTTTGCCAGATAAGTAAACAGTGTGTGTCGGAAATGAAAAAGCATTTGCAATTTAATGACATTACAGCTCTCAGCTTAGGCTGGCGTGCTGCGAGGCGAAAAGCAGAAAGAGAGAGGAGAGTAGAAAGAGAAAAAGAACAAAGTTCATCTTCCCTTTTGTGCATTTTTATCAAGGAAAATATTACTTCTTTCCCCCTCTTGTTCTCTTTTCTTTTTCTCTTTGCCTTTTTGTCTCACTCATTTACATTTTTTCCTTTTCTCTCCTTTTCTCTCCTCTGTTCACTTTTACCTTTTTCTTCCACTGCCACCGACTCGTTTCCTTTCACCACCACCCCCCTCCCATTGTGTCGCCTTATTCATCTCTTTGGCCCATTCAGTTTTTACCTATAAGGAGCTGTTTATCCAACAATGTATCTTTTTTTCNTAAGGGGCTGTTTTTCCAACAATGTTTTTTTTTTTTTTTTTTTTTTTTTTTTTTTTTTTTTTTTTTTTTTGCCGTGTCGTACTCCCGGCGCTAGAGCTCACAGTCAACAGGATTGTTGGAGGGATTATAACGTTTCATTTCAAAGCGCGACAAATCTGCTCGCCTTCCCTCCGTCCCCTCTCTCCCCAGGCTCGCGGGTCCCTCGGGGCCGGGATCCCCCCCGCGCCCCCCCGGGCC
>VYZW01048400.1:2710-23151 GCA_013401315.1 Balaeniceps rex | reverse complement strand
TGTCAGGTATAGTTGTTTTAACACTATGTTTACCATCAGTAGGTCTTGTTTCAGAGCTGATGAGTTAATGATGTTCAATAAGTTTCTATAAATTACAGTCTATTCTTAATAATGCTATCACAAAACAATTCAATTTGAAGTTGTCTCCTACTTTGTGACCTTGTTGATTTAAAACAAACAAAACAAAAACAACTGCACAATGTTCTCCTCCCTACCCCTCCGCCCTTATACGTCAGTACAGGTACAATTGCAAGACTCATTAACTTGTTTCTGACAAAATCGTTCTTTGCTTGTAATGTATTAGCACAAGCCATTAAGCCAGAGTCTCTTCTGGCAAAAGCAATCATAGCAGATGGCACCTCTTCTCTCTATTAATTTCAGATTGGACATGTACTTTGGCTTGTTAAGTCATGTCATAGTAGTAAAATAACAAGAATCATTCAAGCGAGCATGATGATACCACATTATTTGAAGATGCAGCTATATAAAGGGAGTGCCTTTGAAATAGTGTTTTAATAGAAATTTAAGACTCCATAAGGTGCTCCGTTAAAACCAAATAGTGAATGTAATTAAAACAGGAAGGGTGCTTTTATCTGACTTTTTTTCTCTGCAGCTATTGATTTTTATTTATTTATTTTTTTCTACTCTAATGCTACTTCTATTTGCAGTTAACATCTTTTAACAAACTTGGTATTTCCCTGGAGTCCCATTTTAGTCTTTTAATGCGGATCAGCACTTTTGGCATTATGCTATTGTCTACCTGTGTTAAAGTAAATCCATTAAAGTGCACAGCTGTTCAATTAAAGCATTAGCCAGTATCCTGAGACTTCAGGCATTTTGCAAAAGTGCTGTGCAGGAGTACAAAAGACACCTGGTTATGTGAATTATTTTGTGTATGGGTGTTTTTGGGGTGGTTTTGTGTGTTTTTTTTTAAAATTTTCGATTACTGTAAACAGGTTGTTTTCAAATTGGCGAATACTGAGGAGAAAGAGAAGGAGTTGCAGTGTGGAACTGTAGTGTGGGAATAACTTTCTGAAACAAAGTACAATCCTTTATGTGATATAATTTTGACATAACAGAAGCACTTGCAATATGAAAAAGGAGCAGTATTTGATGTTGCTTAAATTAACCAAAGTCAGCTGTTGCATTTGTGCTGCATAATAAAAATCCATCTCTTGACATTTGGTTTTATAATTAAACTGAAATAGTCAAAGGCAGTATTTATTTTTATTCTGTGCATACTAAAAGTTTTTGCCTATGTTTCTGATAACAGGTAGCATGTATGCAGCTCATCAATGCCCTTGTCACATCTCCAGAAGATCTTGATTTCAGGATACACTTGAGAAATGAGTTTTTACGTTGTGGCCTGAAGAAAATATTGCCTGTAAGTCATTTGTATATAGGAATTGATCACAGTCAACTGTTTGTGAATGTTGAAGATAACCAAATTGTTTTACTGAGAATAGCAGATGTGAAAGATTGGGGATGGGGAAGGTCGGACCTGGGAAGGACTATCAATCCAAATCTGCTTTTGTTCTGCATGGTTGCAAATTTAGGCTCTCATTAGTTGTGTAAACCAGAATGGTAGTTGAAACAAGTCAATATATTAAAAATTAAATTAGGGTAGTCAAATTTAGTGTAATGAGCTCAAAGCATATGCAGTGAATGTGAGTCTGGCTGTGGAACCAATCTTGGATTAACTTTCTTTGTATATGCCGTTCCTGTTGTTTTCTGTGATAAGTGCTTTTCTTTAATCTGCCTTCTGAAAATGCATTTGGAGTTTTTAAGGAAAAAGTCAAATTGACTCCTTCATTCTCTTTGAGACTGCATGTCTTCATGCACCTGCACAGAAGTATGCATTTATGGGTAGTTGTGTATGAATATTTGTCACTTAGGGGTAGATTTATAGTTCTTAACCAAGAAACCATTTTGATGCTTACATCAAGAGTATATATAATTAAGCTACTCAGCAGTTTCTCACAAAAGGTGAGAGAATTAAAGAGTACCTGCTTATATTTGTCTGAAACAGGATTTATACTGCTATAACTTTTGAGATACGGATTTTTGAATCATCAACATTTGTCAGGAATAAAAAACTTCAGTTTTTAGTGCATTCAGCTTTGAAACAGCTACTGATGTGCGTATGTTAATTTTTCTTAGGATCTGTATTTAGGTTTTATATCGTGTAGATATATTAATGTGATCTACTCTCTTTATTTGCTGTAGAACATCTGAAAGCCTGAAGAACTCTTAGTTTTTTTTAATCTACTGAAAGTTAGTTTACACAGTCAATAAATGCTTAAAAACTTTAAGACTTGGAGGTGGATTAGGTGGCAAATAAACTGAATTATAATAAATCATGATATAAAAGTCTGCAGAGTGTACTGACATACAGATATATGAGTTTAAAAGCAATTAATATTTAGTGATAACAACCTTTTCTAAAAATGTTGAACAGCTATTGTGTTGAAATTGTCTCTAGTAAGGTTAATTAATATTTCATGTAAGCTGTAATATCAACTAAAATAGTCAATACCATCTTGCTGTTTGTTTATTTGTAAGGTATTACAGCATACACATTGAACTCAGATCATTAATTCTGCAGGGAATGAATGTCCAAGGTAGAGAAGTTTTTTTTTTTGCATTAGAAAGCAACTTTCTTAATGGTAATGCATCTTAAGAAGACTTCATGCTCATATCTGTGCTTAGGGGTAAATTTTCAAAAATTTATAAATGAGAGTTTCTTGAATGAAAAACAATCAGGAGGAGGATCCATATTTCTCTCTTAATCTGTCCAGATTCACAGCAGCCTTCTCCAGTTTTCAGACATTAGAATTGGTATGAGTTTCTACTTTTTTTGAGAAACATACCCAGTTGCCATTCAGTTTATGCATATCCAGTTATGACAATTCCAGGCCAATTTTCATTTAAAGCATGGAGTGTATTCACACTAATGGCTTTTGAACTGGTTTCGTTTTTTGTGATTTGCCTAGTAGGAAGCTGAACTTAGTTCTTAAGCGTATTAGAGAAATTGCTTGTATTTCTTACAAGAAAAACAAATTTTTCCCTGCTCCAAGTAGTAATTTTTATTTTGGTTTTTTACTTCTCTTGTAAGTATTTCTCAATGTACTATGGATGGGTTTTATGTTATGATCTAGATAAACTTAACAGAAATTGTAAGCATATCTTATTTACACTTCTTTAGGCTTCTTAAGTGCACTTTAATGTTTTGAAATATCCTTATGCTACTTTTTTAAAGAAATTCTGACATTAATAAGCGTAAACTGCTATATCCCATTAAGAGAACTCAATTCAGTTAGAAGGCTTCATGTTTGTTCTGCAGCCCGTACCTGCTATATTTGCTGATATTTAGCCTTAATTTTTCTCAGCTGTGCAATTATAATAAAAAACCCCAGGCACTGAGTTACAGCTTACTCCTGTTCCAAAGGTTAACATCTTATGTTTTGTCATGATACAGTCTTTGAAGGGGGGGAATTCTTGCTTTAAAAAAGGGAAAATTAAGATATACTGTGCCTTGAAAAATAGGGCTTGAAAGCTAAGGAGAATGAAGAGCTTGATATTCAGCTGAAAGTGTTTGATGAGAACAAAGAAGATGACTTAATTGAACTGTCACATCGTCTCAATGATATCAGAGCTGAAATGGAATATCCTTTATAGAAATGGTGTTATAACTTGTTGCATTGTTTAATAACTATTAAATGTAAGTTAGAATGCTCTATGTGCAGTTTATTTGTCACAGTTGTGGATGTTACCAGGGACTTTCTCAAGCAGATTTCTTTCCACTTGTTTTTTATTAAAAACTTATTTAGAAAATTAGTGCTTAAATTTGCATGTCAAATGTAAGCCGTTGGGAACTGAATTAATTTATCATAAATAATATTTACTAAGCTAAACTCTGGCTTGTAATACACGAAGATATAAAATTACACCCATGGAAGATTTTAAGTTGGAAGAAAAATTAGTTTTGATAACTAGGTTGGAACAAAATTTCTAGTAGGTTCTGAAGCACTTAAGATGCATGACTTCTCTAGCTGTGAAGAAGCAGTAAATTTAAAGTTACCTAAGTTCAGAATGGTTGCTTGTAGTTTTTAGAAGAGTAGTGGCTGGTACTTAAGAAGCAGATGAAGGTACATGCAATCAATGAGAGGAATATAAAATTACTAACAAGTAATGTTGTTGCATTACAGAACAGGTAATTACAGGTAATTTTCTTCTTTAAGAAATTAAAATGATTGACTAGTGTGTATTTGCCAATAACCTGGCTTACTTCAGAATGAAAATGAAAGCTTTGTTTGAAATGTGTGTACAGGATTCTGTGATAATAAGTATGTAGTATGATTTTTCTGAGTAGTAATGAAACATGTCTTAATTGTTAAACACGGGACAGTTTCTGTGGATGGTCTTAGTGGAAAAAGGATATTTACTAATAAGGATAGTAGTTCAGAATGGTGATTGAACAGCACGAACAACATCTAGAGAACTGAGTTTGGGGTGGGTGTTGTGTAGTAGAGTTTTTTATCTTCTGTTTGTTTTTTTTTTTAATTTTTGGGTTTTTTAAGTCATTGTATATCCTTAACAATGTTTGCACTGATGTGAATGAAGTATTTCATCTGCTGTATAATATGTTGAAAGATACTTCTTCTGAAAATTACTTCTTGTCAATTCTCCAACATTTCCTTCTCATCAGGAGTGATTACTATGTCCGGTAAGTGTCAGCTGTCAAGGTTTGATTTTTGGAGGGGGTAGGGGAAAGAATATAAGTCAAGACCCTGGTAAACTGAGTAGCTCATAATCACGCATGAATAGTTGCTCTGTAACTAATGTGTTATTTGTCTTTCTGCTCAATGTTAATATTGAAAAGATCTTTCTAAATATAATAATGCTTATTTCAAAGACTAGAACCTTATTCTAACACCCTCATCTCAAAATCTTTTAACTAGTTGAGCACTTTTTCCTTTATTCAAGTTTGATAGCTTCATGACTTCAAAGAACTTGAAAGTTAGTTGTATAACTAATAATTGAAAATACTTCCACAGTGCCTTATATCTTGTCTTTTCAATGTAAGCTTCTCTTATATGCACCTCATAGTGTCTTAGCAGTGTCGAAGTACCACATAGAAAATCTTGTTTTAAAAAGTAATTTTTGTTGTAAAGGTATGATAAAAACAACTGATATGCAAGATGATAAAATTAAGAAGTAAAATATAACCTGAGAAAGCTTCAATTTTTATAATTTCTTTTTTAATTTGAAAGTTTGGAATATCATCAGTTTAGGTTTGAGGGTTTCCTACTTTGAGAGCTCAATGGTATGTGAGATGGAGATGTAATACCTTGCACTGGTAAGAACTAATAATTTTGAGCACAGAATCCCCTAATCTTAGAGGTTCCTGATGATGTTCTGTAGAGATGTATATCAAGCAATTAAGTTAATAATTAACTAATTTTCTAAGTAATTGAATACTGGTACTTTTGCCAGTGATGGAGTTCACTGTGTTGAGAATGTGCTACGTAATTCTTGCAGCATATATTGAAAATACTAAAGGTGTTGTTTGTTTTATTGATTATTTTCTGGCAAAGGATAAATGAAAACTGCACAATATTGTGTGGAGTCCTGAACTTCAGATATACTTCTGAGAAACTGACACCAGTGCTTCATTAGCCAGAGTACGAATAAGACTTTTAATTTGATCCTTTTACTGGCGATTGTATAATTCATATATTAGGAGTTGAAGTTGCCCCTTTTTTCCCCTTCCATATTGCATAAATCATTGTTCATGTTCTTATTATCTTGTAAAATGTTTTCTTTGTTAGACCTCAGTATTACAAGATAATAGAAGAATGCGTATCACAGATAGTATTGCACAGCAGTGGCATGGACCCAGATTTTAAATGTAGAGGAAAAATGGACGTGGATTTTACTCATCTTATTGGTTTGTATACTATAAGCAATTTTACCTTGTTTTACTGAAGTGCATGTTTTTCTTTGTATGCTTCTGTCTAAACTTAAATTGACTGTGTGAATTTTTTCAGTTTTCTCCAAATATGCATGTAAGCTACAGGTGTACTTGTGGAGAAGGCCAGATCAAACTCTGCAGCCTTTAATAAAATTACGCTGATGAAGGGTCTCTAAATTTGTCTTGACTTATATCTGAATACGATAGTCTTAATAACCAAAAATTGCTTGTTCATAAATTCTGTGAATTTCAGGTTTGTTACAAATATCAACATTTACATTAGCATTAATCATTAGTGGATTTATAATTGTTATATGGTTCATTCTAAGAATATTTTCTGTAATATTTTCCAAGTATTTGAGGTTAGTTTAAGGTAAACTAATCAGTTAAAGCATTGGGGGACTGTGGATGTTCATGTCATGTGGAAAAGAAGCAGCTGAATAAATGTGGTATCACTGAAATGGCAGTTATCAGCATTTAGAAGTGTTGTTTTACACTTTTCTTAAGATTGTTGGGGTAGATTGTATTCTTGAGATACAAGGGCATCTATGGAGTAAGTATGTCATAGGGGGAAGTAATTGCTCTTGGAGAACACATTTATTTGGGAAAACTTTTTTTGGTCGTGTGACAAAAGGAGCAAAGAAAGGATGTTGTACAGGTTGACCTTGGGGGGGATGTTTGTGGAATTGCTTTCTAAAAGGCATCCTACATATCTAAGAAGTATGTGTATTTCTGCATTTTCTTTTCACTTATGACTCTAGGACCATGATCACTTGATCTTATGTTAAGATCTTACCTCACCTTGCCTTCTGTTTCCACTGACCTGCTAGTTTTAGGGATAACTGGTTTGTCTGTCCATGCCAATTCTTACCTATAATATATAGCTACTTGTATTTACCTCACTTACAAAAAGTTTGGAGTTTTATACTGCGTGAAAAGTCAATAGAAGTGCTTTGTACCATTGCTGAGTGAAGAAATCTGTGCTTCACAGTCTGTCCAAGTTTTCCTTGCCTACCAAAAAATTTTACTGAAATAAGGAAATGCTTAATTTTTGGATTCCTAATCTGGAATAGAATAGAATAGAATCGTTAAGGTTGGAAAAGACGTCTAAGATCATCTAGTCCAACCGTCAACCCAACACTGCCATGCCTACTAAACTATGTCCCGAAGTGCCACGTCTACGTGTTTTTTGAACACCTCCAGGGATGGTGACTCCACCACCTCTCTGGGCAGCCTGTTCCAATGCCTGACCACTCTTTCAGTAAAGAAATTTTTCCTAATATCCAATCTAAACCTCCCCTGACGCAACTTGAGGCCATTTCCTCTCATCCTATCGCTTGTTACTTGGGAGAAGAGACCAACACCCATCTCACTACAGCCTTCTCTCAGGTAGTTGTAGAGAGCAATAAGGTCTCCCCTCAGCCTCCTCTTCTCCAGGCTAAACAGCCCCGGGTCCCTCAGCCGCTCCTCACAAGACTTGTGCTCCAGACCCTTCCCCAGCTTCGTTGCCCTTCTCTGGACACACTCCAGCAATTCAATGTCCTTCTTATAGTGAGGGGCCCAAAACTGAACACAGTATTTGAGGTGTGGTCTCACCAGTGCTGAGTACAGGGGAAGGATGACTTCCCTGGTCCTGCTGGCCACACTATTTCTGATACAAGCCAGGATGCTATTGGCCTTCTTGGCCACCTGGGCACACTGCCGGCTCATATTCAGCCGGCTGTCACCAGCACCCCCAGGTCCTTTTCCGCCAGGCAGCTTTCCAGCCACTCTTCCCCAAGCCTGTAGCATTGCATGGGGTTGTTGTGATCGAAGTGCAGGTCCCAGCACTTGGCCTCAGCCCATCGATCCAGCCTGTCCAGATCCCTCTGCAGAGCCTTCCCACCCTCGAGCAGATTGACACTCCGCCCAACTTGGTGTCGTCTGCAAACTTACTGAGGGTGCACTCAATCCCCTCATCCACATCATTGATAAAGATATTAAACAGGACTAGCCCCAATACTGAGCCCTGGGGAACACCGCTTGTGACCAGCCGCCAAGCGGATTTAACTCTGTTCACCAGAAACGGAAAAGAGGCTTTCTGATTTAAAACCTCAGAAGTAGCTATTACTTCATACCAATGTGAAAATCCTTTTTTCTTATTTAGTAGTAGATTCCTGTAAAAGAGAAGGGCATGCAAACTCAGATCTGTCAGAGACAGAACACCTAAGATGATTCATTGTCAACTTTCTTGGTCATGTGTCCTCACCACATTTTTTTATATTTACAGATTTTGGTCATCAAAATAATTCACCAAATGTTTGGTCAGATCCATTTAGTAATTGTGTTTTTTGTGTGTTGCTTTGTGTCATGGGGTCATAGGATAATTATGGTTGGAAGGCACCTCAGAGCTGTGATACATTTTACCTGACTTCTGTGTGGTATTTTACTTAAATTCTAGATGCATGTGTGGACAAAGATAAAGTAGAAGAGAGTGAAAAGAAAGCAGCAGAATTTTCCAGAAAGGTAAGTCCTAATCATCACTCTTAAAAAGGTATGGAACAGAAGCCTGACAGGAACACAGTAGGCTTGTTTCATAGTAGAAACTTAGTGGAAATGGGGAAATAGTGCATCTCACACACAGGATGTTCTTTCACATTTAATAGCTCTGTGGGTTTTGGGGTTTTCTGTGTGTGTGTACGTGCATGGCTCAGATTCAGCTTATTCTGAATTCAAAAGCAGATGAATAGTATTAGCTGTACATATCTTCAGTTGTATTCCTCTGCTGTAGATAACTGATGGGAAAAATTCCACTTGTTGCTACTTTGTCCTGAAATACTTAGTCATAATTAAATACTTAAAGTGCAGGTATACACTTAAAAAAAAAAAAAATTGGGGGGAAATGTTCATAACTCTTCATCTAGCTTTGTTTTAAAACCTGAAGAAACTTAATGAAAAGCGGTGCCATTCAATGTTTGAAAAAGCATTGACTCTTTAGGCACAGAGATGCTATCATTAAAATACTGCTTTATTTCTTTATAATGCCCATGATAATATTACATTATAAGGGAGAGTAATTTATATCCTTATTATTTGCATTTAGGAATCTTACAGGGCATTTTGGAACCTGTTTTGATAACAGTTTTATTATTCTGGTCCAGTTCTCTTTTATTAGGAACTTAGTTATCAAGTCCTATTTTGGTCATGGGCAGTTTTCGTTTATTACTAGATACAGGAGAGGTTAAACATTTAAAATGATTTCTGTAGGAAGAGTTGCAGCTCAGTATATTTCTTGTAATAAAATTTTTGGGGGGTATTCCTAAGGAAATTGATGCTTATCCTTTTGCTTTATCACTATTGGAGTTTGTGCTGAAAATATCTTGTTTTCTCAAGTTGGTTAAATTCCTGGTTCCTAGATCATGTTAATGGATGATTTGTTAATCTCAGCTCACCACATCCTATCTAAGGATATGAAGTGCTAAATGTACTATATTAGCTGCAATAGTACTAAAGTTCATGTACCATGTTGTTGTGTATTAAAAGCATTCAAAATTTTGATTTTTGGCTGGCCTGGTCTAAGAAGCCTTTTGCAGGCCAAAAGGCAGTACATGTTCTTGAACATGATGATTACAAATTTCACATGAAAGGTTGAATGAAGTCATCAGCTTTTCTCTCTTCAATGTTAAATGTGGATGCATTTTTAATAGGAGTTATGGTGTCTGAGCTTTATAGAAAGAAAATTGTTGTGATGCTTCCCTTGTAGAGTTATTTATCATTATGTACTTTGTTAGTGGCAGTCAAATTCTTCCTAGTGATAAGTTGTTTTGTCCTGTGGAAGAATGAATAACAGAAGCTTTTAAAGACGCTAATAATTTCTTAAGCTTAGCAAACAGTAGCAGGATGAAAATATACAGCAAATTTCTCACAATCATGTTGTAAACTGGACTTCCGTTTTGTATGGGGACATCAAGACTAAAGGGACCACTAACTTATTTGGATGCCTCCTTTCTTATGTTACTTTATGGATGATACTGCTGAAGCTACATACATCTCCCTTCAGATTTAAGCTTGCTGCATGAGATGTTTACTCGAGTTTAGTTTGAGGAGTCTGCAATGTTCTGTTGGGGCGGGAACCTGTTGAACTTACAGCTGTACTAAGTAGCTGGATCTGAGTGGTTCTGTGTTATGACTTATCGATGGAAGAAATTATGTGGTACCAGAAGAACACACACTGGAAAAATACTTTTTTTAAAAAAAAAAAAAGTTAAAAGTGTATCTACTGCTCTAGTTGCGATATTGTTCAAAGAATTCCTGAAAGTATAATATCTAGTGTGGACATAAATGGATAAACACTTCTGTGTTGGTTAATCATGACAGTTTGATGAAGAGTTCACAGCTCGACAAGAAGCGCAAGCAGAGCTTCAGAAACGAGAAGAGAAAATCAAAGAACTTGAAACAGAAATCAAACAGCTACGAACCCAGGTAATCAAACTAAATCACAGTAAGTTCCACAGCTGAATTTTTTTGTTTTTTTAGAGTTGAAAAGAAATTGCCCAGGAGTGTATTGTCTCTGTAGAGTTTGAAATGTATGTTATAGTTGTATTGATTTGTTTTTAAGCCAGCATAAACTACTAAGGATAGTTAATGGAGGTAATGTGTTTTCAAATAGTAGTATATTTAACATCTGTCACAGATATTTGCTTTATTGAGGAAGAAATTTCCTTAGGCTATGAAAACTTTAAATCCAGCCTGAGGGTTTTTTTTTTTTTTTTTTTTTTTTTCTGCAAGTACTTGTTTATGCTATAACATTACTACTTCTGCATGTTTTGCAGGAAGTGTTTGTTTCAGAAGGCTTTATACTTAAATTGCAAAGGTGGAAATCACGATATCTGTGCGTGCACAATATACATACCTTTCAGCACGTGCATGCAACTGGTAATTTTTTTTTTGAACTCTGGTTATCAGACTGTAGCCATTTCTAAAATTAATATTACACTAGCTTTATACAGTCTCGTAGGTGAATATAACAAAAAATGCAAGACCTTATGGAAGTGGAAGGTAATACTTAATTTCAGCAAAGCTGATTTTACTTGTATTCATTTCCTCATGAATTTTGCTCACAAGCACCAAAACTGTATCTCCAAGTGACCTGTCCCGGATCACTAGTGAAGCAGAGATGACAAGAAATGCTGCCAGTTAACCCCTCACAATATCTCTTGGGTTTCTTTTGTTTAATGATAATGAGTTGGGTTTAAGACAGGTCTTTTATACCCTCTAGGAACCAACCGATACTATGGTTTGGTCGTTTTGCCTCAGCCTGGCTTATTTCCTACTCCTTCAATGCTAGGCAAGGTCTGCCTGTGGCCTTTTTTCCTCATTGTGGATATCTTAATGCCTATGGTCTCGCTTCCCATTTGGATAATAAGGGAAGAACAGCATGTGATGTGCTATAACCTGGTTTCACGATGCTGGTGTTTTGTTGGCAAGCTGTCTGTGCGATAGCCTTGGCAGAGCACTGGCCCTTCTCATCTTAATGTAAGCGGGTTACATTGCATTTAACAGTTGGATTGCTGTTCATTGTGTCCTTTTCTATCAATGTAAGTCATCCTTGTAACCTGCGGTGTCTTATGGTTTTTTACTCAGTTTTCACACACAGACGCTTTTGTTCATACTTCATTGTTACCAATTTCAATGTTTGTTTCAGATATCTACAAGACAATGTTACACTGAAATTTGACAGTCTGTTTTAATGAGTTCTCCACCAATTGTTGCATTACAACCTGTGTAGTAGTTTGTGGGCCAAAGAAACATGTGCCTTGTGCAAAGCCAAAAATTTATTTTTAGTTTAATTAATTATTAATCCTGTTATATTGATACTAACACAATTCAGAATATCCAGACCTTACAGCCCATTCACAATAATGGTACAATTAAAAGTGATACACATTAACTTTCTAGTATCTATGCCTTTTTTTCCTCTAGTCTTGTGCTCCCCATACAATATATTGTGGCATTTATTTTCAGATGCACTCAGATTTTTCTCAGCTTCTTTTTTTTTGACAAACTCTTGCTTCATTTAAACTAGAAACAGTAAATAATTGCATAGGGAAATAGTATGCAAATCAGATTAAATGAACAGCCTATATTACATAATAATTTTGTAAAAAAAAATTAGTTGGTGGAGAAAATAGAATATGAGCTCGTATATGATGCTGCTTTTTAACAGATAGTTTTGAAGGACACATATCTGTGAGGAATTCATACTAAGCTAGGATCACGTTATCACTACAGAAACCTCTCTCATGGTTTAACATGCTGCTGTTTCTCTTCATTGTTCCTTTTTGTTCCTTTTAAGAATTATTGGAATGGATATTGCAATTGCTTTTTTCCGATCACACAGAAACAACAGCAGGCAGATTTAAAAGAAAGCATGATTTTTTTTTTTAATGCGTGCCCCCCTCCCCATGTCAGGGTAGTTATGAACAACTGTGGTCCCATGACCTCTTGCACTGCAATAGCTGCTTCAGTGATTTCTATGGAAAATTTTCCACCAGCACATTAGAGTTGTTAAAATTCAGTGTGGTTAGTACCATCGCTGATGCCCCAGCTTGCCAGGATATCCTAAGAGGGATTAATGTTTTGTGCATTGGTAAGAAATAAAATGCTGTTCTTTTCACTTAAATGTTACTGCTACTATTAAATTTTCTTTAAAATGGAAACAATTTGTTTTTATAAAAATGCTAGGTTATTCAGTTTACTTGGCAGTTTTATGGTACATAGTATAATCTATTGTTATTGCTTCTCATTTAAATAGGAGAATGGTTGCATTTCTCACTTTCTTGAGGTGCAGTTGACTACAAGATATGCTAGTTGGTTCCACTTCATATTAAACCTCCTTCTATCCCCTGATGGAAAGAATTCCTCTTTTATATTTCAGGGTCCAGGCCTGACAGGTCAACTGACAGAAGTAGCACCATTACCTGCACCCCTACCAAGTGAGAATACGCCACCATCTCTGGCACCTCCGCTACCTGGTGGAGCAATACCTCCTCCTCCTCCGCCGCCTCCGCTACCTGGTGGAGCAGCACCTCCGCCTCCACCACCTCCACTGCCTGGTGGAGCAATACCTCCTCCTCCTCCACCACCGCCTCCGCTACCTGGTGGAGCAATACCTCCACCACCGCCTCCGCTACCTGGTGGAGCAGTACCACCTCCTCCTCCTCCACCTCCTCCGCTGCCTGGTGGAGCAGTACCACCTCCTCCTCCTCCTCCTCCGCTGCCTGGTGGAGCAGTACCACCTCCGCCTCCTCCGCTACCTGGTGGAGCAGTACCTCCTCCTCCACCACCGCCTTTTGGTGGGCCTCCAATGCCACCAGCTCTTGGAGGTGTTCCTTTTGCTCCATTTCCAGTGATACCAGCATTACCACATGGGATGAAGGAGAAGAAAAAGTATAAGCTGGAAGTTGCAATGAAGAGAATCAACTGGTCAAAGGTATTACAATATTTGTTTTTATTCCTATTGATAAAAAGTGGCTTTTGAGGAAGAAGGAGATAATGTGCTAGGGTTTACACTAGATTGTTACTAGTACTCATGAAGTTTGGGGAATTCATTCCACTCTTTATCCAAAACATTTTTGATGCAGTGATTGTGATTCATTTGGTGTTGGTTTTCAAAGACACCTTATGCTATGGGGTAAGCTCTAAGTGTTTAATGCTGCCAAGAGCCCATAACGCCCCTTATTCTGGGGATACCTGTAGCTAACAGCTCTCAAAATTTTGGCTGATTTTGTATAGAGATAAGTTCTACATGTTTTCAGCTGTAATTGATATTTGACTTGCCAAGTGAGCACTTCAAAGGTGAAATGTCTTGTTTAAAGCAGGTTTAAGTTATCAAGCAATTAAAATGTTTACTTTATAAATCATGTTACTACTTTTTTCAGCAAGTAGTTGAGTTAGTTAAAGGATTGCTGGGTTTTAGGACAGGGGAAATGAATCTTGAAGTAGACAATTGGGGGAAGACTGCCATTTAGGAACTTTGACAATCTGGGAGTTGACAGAAAGATGGATCTGGAGTCAAGGGATAACTACAGCTGTTTGGTTAACTGAAGTGGCTGTGGCTGAGTAATGAGAAAAGATGTTGGGAAAAGAGATGTATTAAGAGGTTTTACTTGAGTAGCTAGGTATAAAATGCAGTAAAACGTGGTGTGAATGGGTACATGGAATTTTGGAAGACAATGCAAAACAGAACTCTGACTTTAGTTTTGTTTTCTCTTGGTTAAGCAAGCTGTGGGAGCCATAAATTATGTGGTTTATGATTATTTTTTTTTCTTGCTTTTATGAAGACAGATTGAAAGTGGATCAGACTTTCAGAGACTGTAATTTTAGCTTTGATAGCTTCTTGACAGAACAGTGGATGATTGCTTTGGTTATGCCTTCTATGAATTTGTTTTAAAAATGAAGTATGAGTGAAACCGCTATGGTGGCAATTCATTGGGTTATCTAGTTTCATTTTAAAAGTGAAACTTAAAAACTTGACTAGTTTAAAAAGAGAAGGGTGGGAAGGCAGTGGTGAAATAATTTTTCCTAATTAAAGAAATAATTCTATACTTACCATGATAGTAAGTGTACAGAGTTAAACTACTAAAATTTTCTGTTTAAAGGCAGATGTCTCGACATGAGGTTAAGAATTATTTTAAGATCAGTCCACTGAATAAATACAGTAATTTACTATAAAGTAAAGCATCTAATTAAGAAATGAAGCCCATTATTTTGTGTTCATATTTCTTTTGTTCTTGTGATACGTTGTGGAAGTTTGAAAGGAAATTTGACTTTCTTTGCCTTACCAGCCTGTCAGTGATAGTTGTACTACAAAACACACTTGAACAGCATTTTTCTTTGTCTGAGAAAGGCGGGTGTTTACCCTGTTAAGACACTTGCAAAACTTATCAGGAGGTTTGAAAGGCAATGTTGTTTTTAAACATAGGTTTTTATTGTAAGCACTGAAGGAATTTTTACTGGAGTGAATTTTCAGGTATCTAGTTTTGTGTAAAATTATTACTGTGTTTGTTTTAGCAGTATGTGGTTTAATATTAAACTTGAGTTAGAGTCACGGCTCTAGTAGAGTTGTGAAGCTGATGTTCCTCCCCTCCCCTTTATTTTACCAATATGGTTGATACTGTATACTGTAATGACTTTTTAAATGAGATTCTTGTTGACAGAACTTTGTGTTTGATGTTTGATGGGTGAGTATCCCAGGAAGCTAACCTAGTTCCAACACAAAATTCTTCTTTAAAAGTCTGCGGGTTGCACGTTGCTGAGTGAGAGATTTCTTTCCATGAGAGCTTTCGGAGAATGTGTGCTAAGCTCAGTGGATTTATGTAATGACAGCAGGAGATGGCAGTAGGTAACTGCTGTGTTTTCTTTCGCTTTTGGCCCTGTCATGAGGGCGGGTCTGAGAGGATATCTGTGACTCCTCTGAGGTGTGGGGAGTATGACTGGGGGGTCAATGCTCACTGAATTTCATAGTTCTGCAGGGAGTTGCTTGTGTTGTTGATTTGTGTCAAAGCAGAGTGAAAAACTGTGATGACCCGAATGAAAAGATGGGGCACTATACTGTTAGGTGCAGTGAACATGAATTATGTTTTTGCATTAAGTTGTGTACATGTATCCAAACCATGAGGAATAGTTTTAAAACAGTTTTTAAACATAGGTAACAGCATGCTATTTCATATAGAAACCTTCTAAGTTTGTAATGTCTAATGTAGTTTTAAGTTCATAGAATGCTGGTATCTGTGCTATAATGGTACTTGTATGTTATTAATCTGAGATGTTTATTGGTTGTTTCAAATTAGTAATGTGCTAGGACAGGCTTATGGCCACTGGGAGGAGCTACGGGACTGCTCAAGTGAAATGTTTGGGCACCATTAATTTCCAATGAATGTGAGCTTCTGCACAGTTAACATGGTTATATTTAATCAAATTTCATTTTTTAAAAATCTTACAATATAACCATTTACTTGAGCAGTTAATTGCAAGCACAATCTCTGATTTGCAAACTAACCTGTAAAAGCAGTTACTAGTTATTACTTGCCTCTCAGTGTAATTGGTCGCTTTGTGACAAGAGAAGTTATGCAAGTATCCAGGTGTGTGTTTGCGTACATCTTGCTTTACAATCCCTTTTGTATCAGTATAGCCGCTGTTTCTTCCATGTAAAGGAAATAAATTTGGGGTACTGGATAATTGTATCTATCATCGAGACTAAACCATCACATCTTAAAGGCAGGTTGTCATTGGCAGTTTTTTAGTAGTATAAAATGTGATAGGTATGTTGAGGCTTGCTGTAGGGGAAAAAATACGTAGATCACCAAATCGTCAAGGCAAATCAAAGGAGGACCTTTATATATTGCATGCTATCTGGTTTGAGCTCTAGCTTGGACTTCAGTGTAGTTTGACTGGGTATCTTTTACTTATTTGTCAAGGAACTAAATATTTGTACTATCCCCTAGTGTCTGACACTTTCCTTGAAAACCATATTCTATCTTAACAGTGTGTTGGTACCAAGAACTTAGTAAAATCAAATTGTTGATGAGAGTAAGCTGTTAAGTGGCTACAGGTGGTCATTGCTGACCACAAGTTGCAATTTAACATTGGACAACTGTTGAACATGTAATTTAAATCACACTCTGAAATAGTGCAGGTTTTTTCCAGGATGTTTCACAGCTGGTGAAACTGTTGGGAAATTCATATGGGTGTAGATATACATCTTCCTATAAAGGTGGGTGTTATCATGTTGTCCTGGATGGAGCTGGATGACATGGGATGCCAGATGTTGCTCCTGGCTGAAGATGCTGTATTTTTTCAACATGAAGCCTCTGAAATGAATCACATCATTGCATAGCAATGAGAGTCCTTTGTAGACTGTTTTCACAATATTGTCAGGACCCAGGATCATATATGTCCATCGAGTTCTTACATAGCTGATATACCCTGTCAGACACAATGGAATTTCAGTTTTAAGAGTGTATGTAAAGATGGATGGTCTTAGGGCAACAGCACTGGACCGTGTTTGGAAATCATTCTAGTTTTTCCCATGGGGTTTTTCAGATGATTCAAGGTAAGTTGCTTTGTATCGTTTCTGAATGTATACCATCACCACTTCAAGCAAAACCTTTCAAGAACTATCAATGACAAAAGTTTACTGTTGGAGGAGGAACTAGGCTGTCCTCTTATATTTTTGAATACGTGATCTTAATTGTCTTTCTAAAAAAAATTAAGCTTAGGTTTTGTGTTACTCTAAATTCTGAAGTGTTGAATGGCTTGCTCTTTGGAGTAACAAATAAGAGCATTATCGTGAAGGATTAATCCCACTAACTTTAGAAGGAACAATTGAGCAGGTTGAGGTAAAACCTGTGTGGAAATGCATGGCATGTCAATTTATAGTTTCTTTTACCAGAAGAATTAATGTTTATAACTTATCTTCAGTATTTTGCCACTAGAGTTCAAAATATTTGGAGATGTGCCAAAATAATCTGAAAGTGTATCTAGCAGTAGTAGTTTAAGAACAGGCTTTCAAAATATTTAAATAGAAGGATATTCAAAAAACTCAACCATGTTTTTAATGTATTAATTTCAACGAATGTTAAAATAAATTTGAAAGTCTCTTTATTTTTTCTGTCTGTAATTCTTATAAAATAATCTGATATAAGGATAAATGATAACTTTCCTTCTTCATTGTGGGAGGAGGAATTACAAGTATCTAGGTGGAAAAAGACCTTAAATCTTTGGTTTTGGTTAACATGCATTAATGTGCATTCTTAGTACTACAGTACAGTATGACAGTGCTAGAAACTTCAGGCCCGTTACAGAGAATTGTAGATGAGGGCGATGTTACAAGTAACTATACAGTGTGCAGCAAAATGAAATTGGTGAGGGGTTTTCTTTGTTCATTTGCATATAAATCTCAGCGCATTTCCAGAAAACCGAACAGTTTTTTGAGGAAAAAATACTAACTTTAATGCTTCTGAATTTAAAAGGAATCACACAGTCCTGCTGTTTTCTTAAAACATCTGTACGAAATATCTTTAACCTCCTGCCAGCCATGCCAATATATTATACTTTTTAGAAGAAAAAATGGACTGTTTCAAGTAGCCTAGTTGTATTATTAAAAAGCAACAAGAATGTATGAGTTGTCATACTGGAAAAGATGCTCATGTATTACTTTGAGAAATATGGCATTACCCAGTGTTGGAATCCAGAGATTTGGGGTTGTTTTTTTCCTTTGAAATTCGTATAGCCATATAAAAGTCATTTTAGTTCATGTAGCCTTATGAATCATTTGATATGATGAATCATTATACAATTTTGTAACCTTTGAAACCCTTATATAAAAAAAAGTCACTTCCCTTCCTGTGAAATGTTTATTGTCTGTTGAAGATATTTNGAAATGGAGCTCTAATGTTGTAGAAATGCGTTTCCACCTGGGCTTTTAAGAAAATGTTTTGTGGCTATTATTTCAGTTAGCTTGTCTTATGATCTTTAACTTCCAGATTTTTATATTAACCCTTTGTATCTGTTCGGGTATTTCCATCTGGACTTTTTTTCCTTATAGAATATAGGTTTCATCACAGTTTTATGTTTTGCCAGTTTTCTTAAGGGGGGAAAGAAAACTTGTATGCTATTGACAATATCATTCTCTCCTGAAGTTGCTGCTCATCTTTGACTCGCCACTGCTTTGTCTGGTTAGGATAGTTTCTCTCCTACAATTCACTTATCTTTTTCATTTATTTAGGCAACTCACTTAAGCAGGGAAGAATTCCTGCCATACATGCAACTTAAGCTCTCTACACTCAGTTGTCCTTGTTAAGTAATACCTGATTCTAGAGTCAGTTGCACTAGTTTTATAACTGTGAAACATACTTGGACTACTATCCTGTAAACATAGAAAAACAAGTTTTTAGTTTATAATATGTATTTGTCATTGCAGCCAATTTCATTGTAATCAGTTATGTTCATGTGTTTATAGAAATAATTTATAAAGTGTACATCTGAACACTGTGTGACAATGGAAAGTAACTACAGATGGACCCTTTGCTTAAGTGCTCTGGGAACAGTGCCAAAGATCTCCTGCATACTGAAAAAGAGGAAAGTCTATTTGATCATCACTTTTAAGGAGCCATCATTTTGGGAATAAAATTCTTACTGTTTAATTTAGTGCCTTTTGTTGTAACGGTCTTCACTGTTAGTGTTGGATTAAGGTAGTTTGTAAAATGTTTTAGGTGCAGCTGGTGGTGAAGCAGCTACACATTAACAGATTGATCACATGGAGGACCAGTGTGTTGCAGTGAAATCCTAGTGAGGCTTACAAATACAGTATTGATAAATTTCCTGCATATCATCTCGAAGTTAAATAGCTCTTGAAAATTAATTGGCATTTAAACGAACTTGTAAACAAGAATTGATAAGACTTTAAAAACTGGAAGAGGAACATATTTTGAAAAGAAAATAGCTCTTCTGAATCACACGTGAAGAGTAAAACTGGATTTCAGATTCTATATTGCAGAGTACTTTCTTCTTTTAATATAGCCGGTATCAAATAAGGTACTGTAATGAAATCCATTTGAAAAATGGAAACTATTAAAAAAAATGATATTAAGTATAAAATTATTTCTGATATTTAAAAAGATAATTTTTCCTACAGACTTAATATTGAGTCACTGAAAGTCCACATTGACATATCATTTGCAGATAAGGTATTCCATACTCTGGCAGTGTCAGAAAGACAGTTCTCAAGTAGCAGGGATGCATGTTGGTGGTGAAGAATTTGGGAACTGTCTAGAAAGTAATCAAGAGAAAGCTAGAACACTTTCAAACCCAGATGCTAATATGTTATCAAGGCTGTTTGGAAAACTTGTTGAATGGGAGAAATGTAATAAAAACAATTGTGTAGATAGAGGGCAGTTCATCTGATTGTGTTTTGTTCAGGAAGCATCTTTAAGAGAACGTAATACCTGGAACACACCTAAACTTAATTTACTCCAATTATCGCAAAAGTCTAGTAGGATTGGCTTTAACTTGGCTATTGAAAATACTAGCTATTAACTTTGGAGATGCCATTTTTGTTTCAGATTGAGCCTCAAGAGATAGCAGAAAACAGCTTTTGGGTAAAAGCTGAAGAAGATAAATTTGAAAACCCAGAACTGTTTGCAAAATTGGCGCTTACCTTTGGAACACAAATGAAAGGTACATTCTTCTTTTACTTTGCATTATGCTTTTATTAGGTTTAAAACTGTTCAGTGACAGTCTCTGTTATCCTTTGTGCGATACCATGGAATTCATATAATGGTTTTATANCAGAATTTTCTTCAAATTAAATTATAATTAAATTCTAATCCTAAAATCAATGTCATCTGAATTAATATTCCTAGCTGCAGGAACTGTAAGTTGTCAGTTTCTTTTAGATACTCCACATGTTGTTGTGTAACAAAAATTT
>VYZW01048395.1:67856-86010 GCA_013401315.1 Balaeniceps rex | reverse complement strand
CTGGCTTTTAGAATCCAGCTCCTTTGCAAGTTTGTTTATTGTGGTATATAAGAAATAGAGTAGCTGTGCTAAGCATTTTCAAGCTTCCGGAGAGTGGCTTGATACTTAAGAATAGAGAATCATCTCTGATATCTGAACTATAGGAGCATTAAAAACAGCTACGCAAACATCAAATACCACAGCTGCTATTTGCCTTCGTGCACATCTTGCAAATTCCAGTTTGTTCAAAGTTCTTTATGGTTTGTGTTTTGTTTGCGTGCTTCATTTCCTTCTGCTCCCCTCTCCATCGCTCCAGATCTGCCTGACAGCCCTGGGCCCTGTTCACACTGGAAACCTGTACCACATTAATTGGTGCAGTCACGGTGGTACAGCCCTCCCCAAGGGAGCACACAGATATGTTGTTTTAGAAAAACTTTACTACAGTCATGGCTACCCCTATCTGGAAGAGCAAATTATTCTAATCCAAGGCATCTGTTTAGAAACCTGAAGGCATCTGTGCTAGGGACAGGAGCTGTGTTGCTGCTAATGTATATACTCTATAAGACACTTCACATGAGACAGTTTGTTCAAACCTCTTCCTGCTCTGCAAGTGAATTTAGCTCTGTTTTCCCCGAATACCCTACGAGGAAAGTCCTGACCTGTTTGTCCTGTGACTCATTAGCCACAATTTTATTGCCAGCTGTGTTAGCCTTCAGATGGGCACGTGTCCTCCATGGCACTTTAATTCCATTTCATGCAGCTTTGTGAAAGGCCACTGTAATGTTGGGACACCAGCAAGCTGTGTCTCCAGTTTCACTCCTTGCTTGAAGTAGCAGTTGGTTTTATGGAATATATAACAGATGAATATACAGAAGTGTTTTGAAGTCATGACACCCACTGTTCTGAACTGAACTGAACTTGTCCTTTCAAATGCCAGGCACTTTATTTCATTTTTTTTGTTTTTAATCTTCAAGCCAAAATTGCTGCTGCTGTAGTGGCATAGAAAGTAAGCAGAAATCAGCCAGACT
This sequence comes from Balaeniceps rex, assembly GCA_013401315.1. Lineage (NCBI taxonomy): Eukaryota > Metazoa > Chordata > Aves > Pelecaniformes > Balaenicipitidae > Balaeniceps > Balaeniceps rex. Next base: position 85,003 of record VYZW01048395.1, on the reverse strand, counting down.
GATTTTTCATAGATGTAGAAAGATCTGACACAATAACTTTTCTCTTGTTTTTATGATCTAAGACACATTTCCGTAATACATACTTTAAGTGCTCTCTAAGGTGGCTTTCTATGCTGTAGAAAAGATCTGGTCAGACTCTACTGATTTTATTGGTAAACTAACTAGTTCAGTGGTAAACTAATAACTGTTTACGGGAACTTCATTTGGAGATGATATTTTGCGAATATTGAGAGTAGCAAGCAAATGGCTTAGTGAAATATCTTAATGCATTAACACAGAAATTAAATTTTGCAATGGAAAATGCAAGAGAAAAGCCATTTCTTTATACGCAGATCTATTATTCTGGTAGTGGCAATTACAGTAATTCTCTTGAAATCAAGTTAAAATTATATGCCTGCTTCATTATGAGAAGAAACCACTGATTGCAAAAATCAGGGGAGATTCAGTGGAAGGTTAAAAAGACTTACATATGCAGTGGGCAGACCTGCCTCGCCATGCTCCCTGCTACAGCATCTCAGGAGCAGGTTTTGTGCAGATGTTCCCTGGATTCATGAGGCCAGGATTCATGTTCCTGCTTTGCCATGGCTTTCCTACATGACCTTGAGCCCCTTTATATATTTTCTTTATATACCATGCTGCTGTGTCTGCAAAATAATGTGGTGTTTCTTTTCCAGCACCAATGATGTTTCAACAATCGCTTAACGCCATTTTGAAGACTTCATATGCGTAAGAAGCTAGAGATGCAGTGGTCCATTTTATTTTATAAAGAAAGAAATTTGAGACAGAGCCAGCTTAGTAACTGATCACAGAGTCAAATGATGGGCTGTCAAAGATTAGACTCAAGGTGCTTGATAGCTAGTATCTTGATCAGCATAATAAAAGAAAAGTGGTGTAAATGTTTTCTGATATTACAGTTTATAATCTGAATGCCATAAAGTAGATTTAACACTGCTTAATATCTATGAAATAATGGACATATGCAAAGTATTTGGAATATGAGGTAGGTCAGGGACTAAAGAGGTGCTTAGAATTTAATATTCCCTGTTCAAGGATGATCTTGGCATAGAAATACTCATTTAGTGAGCTCACCTATACTGCCTTCTAAGGGGGAGTGGTTTTATTGCTGATATTGATTGTACAGAATTTCATTATATTTACATTGTTTCTCCATGGCAGCTGGAGCTTTTTGTGTCACCAAAGGGAACCAAAGATACATGTCAGCTCAAGTGCCATTGATCAGTTGTGATGAGATGGTAGATCATATCTTAAAAAGGAAAGAAAACCCTTAACGTTAAATTGTAGCCCTTGTAAACTTGGGAGAACTTTACTCTTGACTTGAGCATATCTATTCATTACTGGTTCTTATCAGGTAAGGAATATTAATGTAGTGTACAATAACAAGATAACGAGTTCAATTTCCTGCCAGATTTTTTCCTTTTCATTTAATTCTGAAATTGTGGCCAATCTCTCTTCTCACTGAAAACATCATGTGTTTTATTATTATTGAATTTATTATCAGATTTATTTATTAATTAATAACAAGTTGGTCCCTTAATTAATGAGCTGTAGCATTTCCTTTGGCCAGCCATTTTACCTTTCAGAATAGCTAACAAAGGATTATGTCTTCATTTTAAAGTTCTTCTCCACTGATGTTGCATTGGTCTTTCTCAGAAAAATAGTCATTATGAAGTGTGCACGGTTAAGTTTCTCTATATGCTTTGGGTCCATTTCTCTTTACAGTTTTATCAGTGTCATTTTAAAAACAGAACTGCTCGATTACATTTAAAAGCATAGAAATGAGGAGGCAGCGAGTCAGCTCATGTTGACTGTTCCAAAAAGTGCAGTAAGACTTATGTTCCTATTCTTCAGCAATCAGTTTTCCCAGCAAATGGCCACTTCAGTATTATTGATCTAGTAAGCTCCCAAACACGAATGGTAATTGTGTATACAGAACATCACATCACTTGTCCATTTTCAGCTTATCCATAAAACAGTCTGCGTATTTTGGTACCTACTCTCCTCGGCAAAACGAGATAACTATAGGAAAGGCATAGTTGCTCCTTAATGTTTTAAATTTTGACATTTATATACTAATGTAATGTTTTCATTATGTAGTGACTTTCCAGAGGGAAAACCATGACTTACCGAAATTGCAGAGTAAATAAATCACAAAAGGACAGGACACTGGGGAAGCTAGTGGAGAGAGTGAGGAAGAAGTAAGGCTAGGTAGAAATGACCGCTGCATGCAAAATAACTGCAGCTTTTTGGGTAGGGAATACAAAAGCATCATTGTTTGACTGAATATCCATCGTGCCAGGGAAGAACAGACTGCATGCAATTTGCACAGCTATGAAGAGCTCATTCTTTCACCATCAAAGACAAAGACCTGAGCAATATATAACAGAAAGCATCCCAAACTTGATTAGATGCAACTTACTCGATCTCTATCCCATGTGCGTGACCTGGGATACACATGTGAAACTATTAACTGTCTGTGCCAAAATTTGTTACTCTGTTGCCTTCTCTGACAACTGATTGATTGCTGGCACACAGCCTCTATGCAACAGGTTGTCTTTTGGTTTAATACTTAAGTTTTTAGTTGTTTCTCTTTCCTATTGCACTGCTTCTATGGCTTCAGTCACTTTTGCAAGCTGTTCTCTCGAAGGAGGGCAGGGAGGAATAGTGCCAGACTCCTATAGCTGTGGTGGTAATGGATAGTCCCTTCTTGCAGGGTTCTCTTAGCTCTGTCTTCCTTCTTGTTGGTTTTTGGCAGGATTTTGACATCAGAGATTGCTCTAATGCCAGAAAACAGACTGCAAGAATGCTCACAGCAAAAAGCATGCCTGAAATTTGAAAACCAGAAAATAACATGGCTTTTCCTTTTTGTTTTATATGCAGTTCTGGATTTCAGGCTGTCTTGTGGGACAAATGAATCTGAGATTTATTTCAGTGTGAGCTAGATCCAGCTCCAGTTTGGACAGACCTGCCAGCTCTTTTGCACTGGTCAGACAGACCCGGCTGAGTCTGGGCTTGCTTGGAGCCAAAGCAAAGACACATGGTCAGGGTCAGCACTGTGCATGGTTCCTTTGTGCCTTTCTGCAAAAGGTCATGTATATCCTTCAACTTTGACTTCCTAAACTTCCTTAGAGTTGGAATGGATTTGGCATCTTTCTCACTTACATGGTTTTTCCCTTGACCAGAGTGATTGGAAAAATTTTCACATTCCCATCAGTCCCTTCTTAGATACATGAAAAAGGTCCGAAGTCCCTCCTTCTTAATAACCCAAAATCTCATTTAGGCTGCTTGGATTTCTTTTTTATGTTCAACAGACAGCGACATCTAATTTGGCTTGTGATGACGCAGTAATAAAATTCCTTCCACTCATCTCAAAGACATATATAACATGCTCCACCTATAGTTTGGCCGGTAGCCACTGCGTGTCTATCTGTATTTGTTTTGCCTTCCCCAAATAGTTTTTCTTCCCAAAAGGCTATTTATTACTCCTGTTTCCAGTGTAGAACCAATATGGTTAAATATAGCCTGCTGAAATAGGAAAATGTTTTAACTCAAGATGTTTAGAGGGAGAGGGTAACAAGTTTTTCATATTTAAAATAAAAAATGAGTACTGATGCTGTTTAGCTATAACTAAGTTCCAATAACTGGGGTTGCTACTCATGCTTGTAAACTGCAAACCTAGAAGGGTCATGGAAAAACGTTTCCCTGTATGACTGGTGCAGTCTTCCCCTTCTGGTTGGTGATCTCAGGATCTTAATTTCTTCTCATTTCCTGCATTGACAGTGAAGGACAGACCACAAGCATCGAGGTGAGGAGCACTGACCATGATGGAAAGTATGGTGCCGTTTTTCTCAGCAGCTCTTGAGTGCCAGCAGGGTCAGACACTCTCAGCAGGGCATTCCCAGGAGCACATTGCTAACGCAGACAGAGCTGCAACCGCAAATGCTGAGAGTTTGTGCTGGAGATGTGCATCTCCCAGCTGAGTCCCCTAGGCAGTTCTAACCTCCGGTAACAGTCATTTGAGAGCAAACGTGGGAAAATCAAGTAAAGGCAGGGTTCTGCAGTTTATAACTTTGCAATGAGCCTTGCTGTCGTCATGCAGTGGCTCTGCAGATGGTGGTCTGCACGTTGCCACCAGAGTCTCTGAGAGCCATCTGGTCTTTGCTTCTTTGTTGGTTTTTATTCTGTCACCAGTTTCAGTTGGTATGGTCTTGCAGAGTGAACTTCTCAAATATGGGATGTGGGTTTGGTTTACATTTGTGGCTACTTTGGAAGAGGGACAGGAGGCTTTCTGCCTTTTGCTGTAAAGAAGAAGGTGAAAAGGCTCACAGTTCTCTGCGCTTTTGGTTTTGTAGGGGTTTTGTTTGTATTTCCTCCTATTTTGTGTTATTCTCTCTCTCTCTCAAGTATTGCTTTGCTTATCACAGCATTTATGTACGTATGTGCTGTGCCTTCTCACCCACCCTCTTGAGCAAGTGGGAGCCAGCATGACTGATCTGAAGATGGAGCGCTGTCACAGTGCACAATGGAGTCCCACTTCCCAAGAGGGAGCTGTGGTAGCTGATGTGTCACAGAAGTGCTAGGGCTCATTTGAAACAATAGGTGATTTCCAATAATAAACAGATCTTCTCTGAAATGACCATATAAGTTTAGGAAAGAGAGTGTATCTTTTTGTTGTTGGTTTTGGTTTGGTTTTTTTTTCCATGACTGTAGGAGAAGGAAATATTTTACCCTCTGGTCTGTCTGATGTCCTGCTGTTCTGGAGAACTTTTTTTGTATCGCTAAGGCTAAGACCTTAGCCTGTTGCATAGACATCCCTAGAGAGCAAGAGTTAGTCTGGAAGTAGCTTGCAGCCTTTGCTGGACCAGTCACCGGCATGGTGATCTGTGTGGGCCACTTCACCCTCCTTACGTGGGCTTTGCTGCCCTTGCTCACGTTTGTGCTGCTTTACCTGGACATGCTGCCTACCACAGTCACTGTGCCACTGCTGTGGACTTGTCCTCAGCTTGTTTTGGTTTGTCCTTTTGTTGTTGCTGCTATTAAATTCAGGAGGGAAAGAGCATTATGAGATGTTCTCAGTGTTTCTGGAAGCTGAAGTCCTTTTTTTGCACAGGGTGGGTAGAAGAGAGAGCACACAGAGGACCTCCTTATCATCCTATCCCCAAGTGGCTACAGCTAGGAAAGAGAGACTGGGTGTATCTTGATGCCATGTCTATTCCGGGAACTTCTAGATGAACTTAACACTATGTTTATGCTGCTGGAGTGGGAAAATAACTTCTGGGCTTACAGTGCTGGCAGAGAACTGGCCTTTAAACAGATGTCCAAGGGTGAAAATTGACTCATTTACCAAACTACTCAAGAGACGTCCCCACCTTGGAGATACTCAAAAGCCATCTGAACATGGTCTTGGGTAAGCAGCTCTAGGTGGCCCTGCTTGAGCAGGGGGGTTGGACAAGATGACCTCCAGAAGTCCCTTTCAACCTCAACTATTCTGTGATTCTGTGAAAGCCTAGTTTGGTGTTAAGGGCTCAACCCAACCCTTCAGCTGAGAGTTTTGTCATCTTCATCCCAATCCATCCTTCTTTCTTCTTCCTTGTTCATAGTATGACTTCATGACATGCAACACCAATAGCAGTGGATGGTGGTGTAAAATAAGAAGCACCCTGAGGTACTGTCCTGACCAATTAGCCTAGTGAATTCACTGACAAGGACAGACTGTGTCTACAGCAAATAGCTTTCTCTTGTTACACATTTGCTCATGAATGAAAATTAGTGAGCTTGTATTTAGTGAACGATTATTATTTTATTATGGTACATGAACTTTTTCTTCTCTTGTAGGTAGTTGTCGTGGTTTAGCCCCACTCGGCAACTAAGCACCACGCAGCCGCTCGCTCACCCTCCCCCTCCCCGGTGGGATGGGGGAGAGAATCGGAAGGGCAAGAGTAAGAAAACCCACGGGTTGAGATAAGAACAGTTTAATAATTGAAATAAAATAATAATAATAGTAATAATAATAATAATAATGATAATAATAATAATAATAATTGTAATGAAAAGGAGAACGAGAGAGACAAACAAAACCCAGGGAAAAGAAAACAAGTGATGCAACCGCTCACCACCCGCCGACCGACACCCAGCCAGTCCCCGAGCAGCGATCGCTGCCCCCCGGCTAACTCCCCTCGGTTTATATACTGAGCATGACGTCATATGGTATGGAATAGCCCTTTGGTCGATTTGGATCAACTATCTTGGGCCGTGCCCCCTCCCAACTTCTTGTGCACCTGGCAGAGCATGGGAAGCTGAAAAAGAAAGTCCTTGACTAGTCTAAGCATTACTTAGCAACAACTAAAACATCAGTGTGTTATCAGCATTCTTCTCATGCTAAATCCAAAACACAGCACTATGCTAGCTACTAGGAAGAAAAGTAACTCTAACTCAGCTGAAACCAGGACAGTAGTGTTCATTGCAGTAAAATACCGTGACTTTGATTCACATGCAGTCAGATGCACTTTGCTGTTTTTATAAGTCATTAAAGCTCACCAAGTCTGGGGTTTTGTTCTGTTTCCCATGCAGTGCCTGTGGTGTTTGGTTTCCAGTAACACATGGTGTTTATATTCATGACTGGCATTACCGTTGTGATGGTGATAGGGTTTGTATTTCTTGCCTTGCTTGATTTATGTTGTGGCTGGCGTGCATGGCACGCACATGTCTTGAAATAGAACACAACTGGTTTTTTGTTTTTACATTAGAAGCACTGATGATTTAATTTAGTGTTTTGGATAATCCTGTGTTTGCAGGGAAACCTGGCTGTGTTGTGTCCCTCCTTCGGTAACTCTACTAACTTCAGATATTTAATGCTGCACTTCAAAATCACTCTCTGTAGGTGTGTGTGGTTTTCAAATGTCTCATGTGGGTTTCCTGCTTCCCACCTTGTCCTTAGCTATTCCTACTCCTTACATTGTTCTTTGCTTTCTGCCAAGATCTCTCCCCTTCCTGAACTTTTGCTAAGAACCTTCTCATTTGCCATCCGAAAGATCCCGTGGTGCTTCTGCCTCAAGGTATGTTAGCGGTGCAGTCACAGCAAGGATCACCTGAATTACAGGAGCTAGTTTTAAATGACCTGCAATGGTAGGACCCAAGGTGTAGTGGGATGGACCTGAGCACAGACTGTGAAAGGAGCCCAAGCCGAGCAGGCTCACACTGCTGACCTCTGGGGCATTACGCTGAGGCTCCTGCTGGTATCTGAGCTGCCTGTCCATGTGTATCTTAACTATTCTTTAAATGCATTACAGACCAAAAAATAGGAAAGCTAAGCCCAGCACTTTGGGAATTTTTTCCTCTTGGCTCTGCATCTTAGCTGCTCCTCTCTCCCTTTCACCTCACTCTCCCTTTGCAGCTGTGTGAAGCACTCTGCAAAAAGCATCTAGATATCCTGCTCATGAAGGTCTCCCAGTCCACAGTGGTGGTTGTAGTTTTGGTAAGGGCCAAGCTCAGGCACAGGTAGGCATCCCAGTGGCAGCGGCAGCTAGACCTGTGTGCCCAGCTTGTCCTATGCTGCCTGGCAGACCCAGGCTCTTGGGCTCAGGGATTCTCCAGTCTGTGCATCCGCCTTTCCAGCTCCCCTGCCTGGGTCTTGGGCAAGAGCAGGCAAGTACCAGGCTGGCCCCTAAGCAGAGGGAAGGATGGCAGGATCTGGAAGCTACCCAAGCTCCTTTTCATCTTTCTTCCCTGTCAACACCGTGAGCCTTGTAGGGCAACAGGCACAAAACTGAGTTTGCCTTGTACAGCTATGAAATCTTGAGGCAGTCCTTGCTGGAAATAGGAGCTGAAATAGGAGCTTAGGAAAGTATTCACCTCTAGCCCATAACAAAATTTGTGGTACTTTTCAACCAAAACTAAACATAAATAATTTAAAAAAAAAACTTACAAAATGAATGATAACTCCCCTTTTCTTGTCTGTGTTTCCCAGAAATAAACCATTTTTTGTCTTTTTTGAGGTCATACCCTGGTTACTGCTGGACGAAACCCAATCAGATGGTAAATCTGAAGGCAGTGACAGAGTGGAAAATATATGAAGAGCTCTGAAGCCATTACAGCATTTTAATTACATACTAAACTGTTTTTTCCACAAAGCACTAGCCTTCCAGATGAAGGGACCCAGGGCTGATAATAGTTGCTGATGCCCAGACTGCAGATTGCGTGGTCAATCCCTTCCAGTCAGCTTCAGCTAATAGTACTTCTAAACCACTGCCTTACTTATGTCACGATATTTTATAGCTATAATAATTATTTCATTTGATCTTTTGTTGACCACTGTCATTTACCCCACATTTTGGCACAAGGAAGGCCTATTACTGGCATTGTGCTCCCCTCAGCAAGGAAATGCTTTGCCCTCTAAAGACTGACAAATAGTTGGCTTGAGTTGTGCCCTTCATCACAATCATCCACCACCATCATCCTTTAATAAAATCTTTTCATCACTAAGGGTAGTCTGACATGAAAGACTGAAGTGTGGAGTGAGGACGTAAGGGTAGTGGGGAAGCTGTGTGTTTAAATTCTAAGCCTCCTAGTCTCAACTCCTGCGTGTTGTGTGTGTAAGGAGATACAGCGGGCTTCGTTTTTGAAGAAAAGCTCTGACTAAACACAGGATGACGATCATGTGCTGTTCCCTGATGGCTATTGTAAGAGAAATCTACTTTTTTCCTAGTTGCTTCTGGGCTGTTGGGTATTCTACAGGGAGAAAGCTGAATTTAAGGATTACTGGGGGCTAATAACAAAAGGAACAGAAGTGGCATGGCACAGCACCACGTACACTGGTCCCCATTCCTCCCTTGCCAGTCATTAGCAGGGTTGGGAGCGATAAACCTGCTTGTTGTCTCTGCTGCTGGAGCTGCGGTGCTAGCAGGAGTGTGTGGAGGGAACAGAATAGGCAGGAGGAGTAAAATGTGATTTAGTGGCTTTCAGAGCTCTCTGTTGAGAGCAGAGGACAGAGAGGCTTCAGGCTGGGTTCCTGTTTGCAAGGGCTGTTTTCTCTGACGGTCGTGTGCTGTTCTTTCTCCAGTCTCCTGCCACAAATGTGTCTTTCCCCTCTCTGTCTTCAATTCCCAGATCACTGCTCTGTCCTCTGCCATCTCCCGTGTGATCCTTTCCATACCCTGATGAGTTTTTCCATTCCCTGCAGCCCGTGTGTCCCAGGCAGTGTCTTCTGATAGCTCAGTGGCATATCTATTTGGCCACAGAGCAGGTCACACAGCTCTCTCAAGCCTGTAATGGAATATGCTCAGGTACTGCAAGAGATGCATATGTTACTTGGTTAGCTGACATGGAAGAGGGGCAAAGGGGTGGACTGTGCAGGTAGATGCCTTCATGTTAATCACAAAGTTTGCAAGAACTAAGTCATGCAAAGGACTTAACATGAAACCAATTCTGAAGTAGGTTTTCATATAAAGAGGAAAAGGCATGTGCCAGGTGAAGGTCTTCCCCTTATTGCCAAGAGTCATGTCCATGTTCAAGAGTGAAAAGAGACTTTAAGCATCTAAAAAAATACTTGTAAGTCATTCCTTTACTTTAGATAAAACCAAACTTCTTTTTCCTTGACTTTCCTCTCCATAATTATCAAACTGGCTTTGTTGAAATTGTTTTATGCATCCCTCTTTCCTCAAACAAAACACTCATTCCGAGAAGCATATTATGTAGTAAATGTTGGCTTCCTAACAGGGGCGTCAGGCAATGTTAACTTCCCAATATTGCTACCGGCTCCTGTGCAGAATGCATTTCTGATTCCCATCATGCAACCTTTCCAGGTTTTATTCTCGCAATAAACCCTTTTGTAGTGCTTATAATCGTAGTTTTCTAGAACTCGTCCAGAGAGCTGCATATGGAGCTGCAACCGTGCTGTCCTTGGAAGTGCAAGACAAGGATCAAGATGAAGGAGATAGCTGCGGAATTTGAACAAAGAGCAATTTGCTGGTCACCCGTAGAAGGTTACAAGTTTGAGAAAATGTTGTAATCAAGTAGTTTTGATTTGAAAAGGCATAAATCTATGCGTAGGTTGGCTCCATAGGTCTCTGCTGATTACTTCATTTGCCTGGTTGAAAATATTGCTGCGATTTAATTTCTAGGAAAGTCTGATCCATTTATCTGGCATGATAGTAATGGGGAATGGAGAGGGCAACCTTCAATCATTTATCCATGTTTATTAGGACACTATGCTAGCACCAATTTTCTGAATCAGACATGAGGAGAAGGCTGAGGGCATCCCTGTGTAGTATTTTCAGATATACCCATTGCTATCTGAATATCAGAGCACCAATTGCTCTGTATTTCTCCTGTTATAACACACGGCTGTTACAACACACACACAAGCAAAGAGCATGAACACGTCCACAAATGAGGAATTTACAATTTGCCCCATGCTGGACGAGGAGCATGCTTGCAACAAGATATATTTTGTCACTGCCACAAGAACTGGAGACATTTCCTATTTGTACATTGCATGTTAACACATACTTAAGTTGCTTAGCGAGCCATACAGACATCTCTAAGATTTCAGTTGATTTCAAGTGTATTTCTTTGGGAGGTTTACTTTTATTTGTAAATATGTGAAATCTTCGTTTATTTTTTGTGTATTTTCTCAAGTATTTCAAAAATGGCAAAGTGTATTCTAATTCAGATATCCCTGCATTCCTGTCTTGCTCTTTTCTTGTACATTTTAGCTTCAGTCTGACTAACAAAGAAATATTTAATGCAATATGTTTGGTTGATGATTTACTGGAGTTGAAATGTAGAAGGAAAATACAAAAAGCATGCTACAATTGAAATGGTTTTTAGGATTTTTGCAAAAAATGCTTGTGAAAATATCTTTGTTGCCTTTGCTTTCTGTCTGAATACATTGCAGGGAATTCCAACTGAAAACATAGCCTCTGCAATTTGCCTAAAATATGGTGGGAGTTTTATTTTACAAAGAAGAAACTTTGCTTGTTATTTACACTTTCAATTTCTCTTCGTATTCAAGTACAGCTTGATGCAATAATCAACTTCAAAGAATAAAACCAACCACTTGATAAATGTTCCAATATACAAGTATAGCTTATGAATTTTATATTTATATAAATGTGTGTGCATATATACATTTTATCTTAGATCTATATAGACATAGTTGGTGCTTGTTTTACTGAGTAGTTTTAAATTTAGCATAATGGCTGTGTTTGATTGCAAATCAATATTTTCAATGTCATAATTGTCAATTAGTATCTTTTTCCAGTGAAAAAAAAAAAAATCTTTGCAGTACGACATTAAATTTGATTAATTCAAATCAAGGAATCATCATTAATACTTGTGATTCAAATAATTGTGCTTTCAAAACAGTCCACACTGCTTTCAGAGGGCTTTTCTGGTCCGTCCTCGGCAGATGGGAGCGATTCGGTTTCCCTATTGCAATAGCAGAGGTTTGCCTCAGTTGGCAAAGGCTGCGCTTCTTGTTCAGCAGAAAGTTGGGCGATGCCTGCTTGCAGCCTTACTGAGAGGAGCTCCTGCACTCTGTAGGTGTATATTTTTATAGTGTTTCAGGGGCTAAGCCAGCTGGAAGGTGTGGTATGAATGGTAGGTTTCATTTCTGTAGTTCTTTAGAAGCTGAGAAAAAAAAAAGCAATGAGTGAGAAGCATGCACAGCTGGGAGATGAGTAGAGTAGAGTAAATCACTGTAGATTGCCTTCTCCAGAGAATGAAGAGTATAAAAGCCCGATGGCAAGTCTTCACCAGGACAGCCAAGTGTGTTAGGGCACATCCAGCCAGCCCTGCTGCACCCAAGCCTTTGCCCCGGCAGCACACGGTGCCATCGCATCTGGCTCTGTGCATTTATAACATCGCAGGAGTGTGTCTGCCAGGCACACGGTACAGGGCAGGGTGCTGCCAGCCACGGGGCTGGGGTGCGTGCATGGAAGCAACCACCGAAGCGGGAGTGAAAGCTGTGGTAGGCAGGTTAAGGTTGTTCACTAGAGAGGGACTTTATTTTGTGGCTGCACTTTGGCAGCGGGGGAAGCAGGCAGAGGAGTGTGGTTTTTCTGCAGTAGAGTTAAGACACAGGCAATGTTATTGAGCTGAGAGGTGAGGTTGAGGAATGTGAACAAAATGTGTAAGTGTTTATTTTATAGCTGGGCTAATCTGGTCATTGTGTAGGAGTGCCTTGTTGTTAATGATGGCTGATAGCATTATCATGCCACCACCAGCTCCCAGCGTACTGTAAATTTTCTGGACATGGGGCAGGGTTGGGGGGATGAAAGGCTTGTGGGGTTTTCTCGCCTTTTCTAATCTCTGGAGGAGATGAGGCCATGCCCCTCAGGGCTTTAACATGTGATAGAGGCTGTCGTAGAAGGTGGCATTAAGGGGTGCTCGTCTCCTTGGTGCTATAGAGCTGGGACACCCCTACACGCCTTCCCATCCCTGGACTTCTACCCCAGAACTTAACAAATATCACCAACGGATTTTGTGACACTTTCATATTTTTTTTTCTCTTTTTTCCCAAGCATCCTCTTTGCAGACATAGAGGGTTTCACAAGTCTGGCCTCCCAGTGCACTGCTCAGGAGCTGGTCATGACGCTGAACGAGCTCTTTGCCAGATTTGATAAGCTAGCAGCTGTAAGTTTTCTATTATAATTCTGATATATTTTTTTCCTGTTGCAAGAATGACATACTGTGCTGGTTCACTGGATTTCTGTAAATATTCACTGCCCTAAAAGGCAAGCTATTGCAAGCATGAATATAAGCTGAATACTTCTCTTTCCTTTATTATTGTTATTATTTTTTTAGGAGAACCACTGTTTACGTATCAAGATCCTGGGTGATTGCTATTACTGTGTGTCTGGGTTGCCAGAAGCAAGAGCTGACCATGCACACTGCTGTGTTGAAATGGGAATGGATATGATAGAGGCCATCTCGTAAGTACCATATTCCCCATGGAGAATTTCAGAACAACTAACAAGTAGATGCTCTTTCCCGTTAGGTCTTCCTTACATTAGCAGCAAGGTAGCCAAACCAGGGAACTGATGCCAGCAAAAAGGGAGACCAGCTGGAACAAGAAAGCAAAATGCAGTAAAGGTTTGACAGCAGAAAGACAGACACTTGAGTCCACTACAGCCATGTGAATATTGGAGCTCACTCTCCTGATGAGAAAAGCAAAGGTTACTGTAATTACTGGAAGTCTCATTCCCAAAGGAAGATTCCAGTGAATTACACAAATGTGAAATCAGAGGATTAATAACAACTTTATTAAGTTTCAGTCACTATTCACTTATCTGTCTTTAAACCAGCTTTGTACTCACCTTACAATTCCTCTGCTAAGGTCTGTCTTGTCTAGTTTAACTAATCCTTCTCCGTGTGTCCCTATGCCAAAAAGGTCAGATTCAATACTTTCTTACTTTAGTTTAACTAATTATTGAAGAAAACCATAAGGTTGGTCTGGCACAGACTGGGACGGATCCATGATGCTTTTTCCTTTATTTCCACTTACTTCCCCATCTTTTTTTTTTTTCTTTTAAAATCTGTTCCGAAGCTTTGCCTGCTCCTGAGCAGACTAGCAATCCTGTGTTTGTCCAGACAATTCCTGTCTTTAGAGAGTAACAAATACGAGACTTATATCTAGTTATATTACTTGGAGGATTGCAGACAATGTTGAATATTATTTGGATCGAACATGAGCTTTCACAGGCCAGTTCTTTTAGAATTCAGGGAGGGAAGGATTATCTTGAGTGTATGCAAGTTTAGGCACAAAGTTCAGTCAGTTTTGGATGGTGACTGAGCTGACCTTACTATCTACATCATCCCTGCTGCACAGAGATTCTGCTTCTTTTTCCCTTCTCTTTTAGTTTTTTATTTTGTGAAAGCATCTTCTAAAGTATCAGTGGTACCAACAGAGAAGCAGAAGATCTCTATGCAGTTCTCCTGTCATCCCGTTCAGTAGATTGATGGAATTTCCATTTCATCTTGATAAAAACTAGAGCTACCTATTTGCTGAGCTTGGTACAGTACATCGTTACCATTTGAATTTCTGCAAGGACATCAATACACACCCACACTTTTCAGCCTCATTTTCATAACACGGGCACATAGTTTGAAAAGCAGTGTTTTCACCCAGGAGACCCCATTCAAAGAGCAGTACGCAGCAGCATCCTCTTGCTTTATATATAGTGTACACTGTCAGGACTTCCTACCTTTACTTTCCTGGTTTTAAACTCTGTTGCTTTGCACCAGTCTCCTTTTGGGGTTTGTATGCAAAATGCAAAATAAAAGGAGTTGCAAGTAACTAGTTTTCAGTAGCCCTTGAAAGGATGCTGTTTCTTCCACGTGAAGTACAATTAAGTGGCAGGTGACAAAGTGTCTTGTCAAACACAAGAAGCAGCAATTCTTTGCCACCAGCCCTACAAAGAAGATACTGTGTACACTGCCCAGAAAAGTCTCACTTTCTGCAGTAGTTGGCCTGGTGAAATCCAGAGAGCTTGACACGTTGCTGTGCAATCCCCCACAAGGCTGAGTAACACCAGGATGTCTAGACTTCATTGGTTAACTGCAACCCACCTTACCTTGAAATAAACATGGAGCTGAAGTGCACTCAATGTTTGTTTACAAATAGCTCTTCAGCAGCCTTTAAAACTTGTTTCCCACTTGATGTATGATGAATGCATTTAACAATCTTATCTCTTAATAAGTCTGGAAGGTGACTCTGTCCTCACTACCCCTGCTTCCCCCCCACACCCCCGACCTCCTCCTCCCCTAAGGAACAAGATAAGAGGTTTCACAATTAAGGTAACCAACAGCTACTGAACATTTGATTGTAGGTAACAAATAGCTACTGAACATTTGATTGCAAGCTTCACAACACTGGGCCCTGCCCGTAGGCTGATTTCATCTGTGCACAGTAACAGCAGGGAGCGTTATCCCGGACCAGAAAGAGAGAATTATATTCACTGTACTGCTGGTATAAATGAACTAAAAAAAAAGGAAGGTAACAAGGATATTTCATTTGTCTGTGAAGGATAACCAAACTCATTTGTTTGCTGCAAAGTCTGGAGAAAGTCACCTTCTCATCAACAACTCTACTGGGAGAAGTTCCCTGGTCTTGTGTCAGTAACATGGCTTGGCAGAGGGTACAGTAGGGTTTGTAGCACTCACGCAGCATGTTCTTGCTCCCTCCCCAGTGCTGTACCAACACTGCAGCTGCTGTTTTCCTTGCAAGGGTTATGGCTGCGGCTGCATTTTCGTTACCCCAGTTCCTGTTGTTTTCCCAAGTGTGTGGTTGGAGCTCTTTCAGTTCATAAGCCTGTGGCACCTTACCCATATGCAGCTTCCCTTCCCTGCTAGAGAATCTCTGCTGCTTGTTAATAAAAATAATGAATGGCACTTCAGCAAGTAGATAGTGAAACATAGGATAGGGATTGTAAGGAAGAAGGAACTGTAAGAGGGTAGGAGCTGTTGCAACAAGAAGTCATCTTGAACAGTCTTTTAAGGGGCATATTACACTGTGAGGTGTGAACTAGGGTCCATCTAGGACCCTAGTGATAGACTAGGGTCCATCTTTAATCATTCATTTTCATTAATAACTAAAGCATAAATATTAGATCTGTGTTGATGTTAGGAAGTTGGGAGGACTTACCTGTCCAAAGGATGTTATCTAGAAAGGAGTAGATGAACCTGAAAACCAAAGAGGTTGAAATCTGATAGGTATAAAGTACAACTTCATGCTGCAAGGAACTAACAACTCAAAGGAAAGGACTGTGCTATGTGATGTAGGTGAATTTGCCTGTGAAACATGGACATTCTGGGAATGATGTGATCAGCAATAATGAGAAGCAGAGTTGCTCTGATGGCCTCATCAAGACTTTCCCCTACCCACATTCCTAAATATATTTTCCATGTGAACAGTTCTTGAAGTTAACTTTTGCCCTAAAAGGGCAAAACCCACAAAGTATTCCAGCAGTCATTTTGGGAGTAAGCAGAGCATCCAAAACCTCATTAACATCAGAGCTTGAGTATTTGTAGCTGCCTGTTTGGAGTGACTGCAATAGATGTGGTTCTCTGGTTTTGCTGCTCTGACTGCAGCTGTAAGCCCCGTTCAAGCTTTCCAACTGCAGTGGGGTATTTCACACACGTATCATATTTCAGCTGTGGAAGAGTTGATGCTTGGTGCCATACAGACAAATTAAGATATCTGAAATCATTTCCTTTTTCTCTTTGCAACATGCTATTACTGTTAATGAGGCTGAGTGCTGGCAGGTTATGTCCAGCTTTGGTATGGAAATCAGAGACCAGCACTTTATTCCCTTTACTGCCCCAAAGATTTTTTTTTAATGAGTTCTCAACTTGACCATGAGTTCAGAGTACGTGGATGTACTCCAAGGGCTCCCCTTTCTAATTAGTACTCTGCTTGGCCATCCAGGCCATCCAAGAGCAGTACAGCTGGTCTGGTTTTGTTTTGTTGTCCTGTTGATGTGGATGAGCAGCACCGTCTGTATGCATGGGTCATTATGGATTTTTGTGGTTTGGGTGCAAGTTTGTGCCACCAACTACAACCATGCAGTTCTTAGTGATGTCCTTTTTTCCCATATCTCTTTTCAGACTAGTCCGGGAGGTGACGGGAGTAAATGTCAACATGAGGGTTGGAATCCACAGCGGGAGAGTTCACTGCGGGGTCTTGGGCCTTAGGAAGTGGCAGTTTGATGTGTGGTCCAACGATGTTACATTAGCCAACCACATGGAAGCAGGGGGCAAAGCTGGGTAAGTTGCTTCATCAAAGCTGTCATGTTAATCCGTGTGTTGTTTTGTGTCTGACATGTACACAGTGAGGTGGGGAAATGGGGGACAGAGGTTCAGAGAGTCTGTACGTCTGTGAAATGAACTGTGGGTGTAGTGTTTTAAGCATGTACAAATGTTAGCAAGGTTATTCTGTTCCATGTCTACATGTCTTTGGTTACAGAAAGTCTACAAAATCCCAAGATGGGCATGTCCTTCTGCGGTAAGAACTGAATCCCTTCTCTGTGAAACAAAGCTGATAGATACAACAGAAATGAGCAGGTCTGTGCGAACACTAGCAGAGTGTTACAAAGACGCTACAAAGAGGTGTGACACTATGTTAACAGTGT